>PNEQ01081272.1:0-15338 GCA_003012365.1 Medauroidea extradentata
TGTTTTTTTTTTTTTTTTTTTTTTTTTTTTTTTTTTTTTTTTTTTTTTTTTTTTTTTTTTTTGTTGTGGCTTCCAGTACAGATGGAAAGTGCCTTCCTAATAGGCGACTTGGTGTCTCTTCATTAGAACGTCTTCCCCTCGCAGCACTTGTTTTACCTTTTGAGTGGGTCTCTAGAAGTTCTCTGATGAGTTCTATTTGAAATTTCGCAATGGGCAAATTTTACCCCGTCACAGTTTTATGCAAAATATATGCATTCAGCACAGCAAGGTCCAGGAGATGAAAGAAAAGCTTCTTATACCACTTTACACTTTTTCTTACACTCTCTGTGCAGCTGATTACCATGTCAGTTTTGTCAACAGCTCCCATGTTTTCATTATAATCAATGACACATTTGGGTTTCATTAGTTTCTCTCCAGTTTTTCGCTGAACTTCTTGCATTTCAGCATTGTGACATGTTGTCAGCATGAATACCTCTCTTTTATCACACCACTTGAGTGATAATAAATTTTCAGATGTCTTGAAAGTCATTTCCCCCCTTTTCAATTTATCATCCATTTTGGGTATTTGCTTCCGGGTTTTTCTTACTGTTCCACGCGCATTTGTTGATCTTTCGTGGAGCCTCGGGAAAAGGGCAGGACTTGTGTACCAGTTGTCAAGATATACCGTATGCCCTTTTTGCAGGTAAGGCTCCAGCAATGTTGCTACTATATTACCTGACTTACCAAGTCCCTCTCCCGCATCATCAATGTCGGACACACCCCCGGTGTAAACTATGATATCAAGCACAAAACCTGTTTCACAGTCACACAAAACCAATATCTTTATCCCGAAACGACTTCTTTTGGAAGGAATATATTGTTTCCATGTCAATCTTCCCTTGAAAAGAAGAAGAGACTCATTGACACACAAATTCTGAAATGACGACATTGAAGATTTGAAAGATTTCCTGAGACTGTCAACCACTGCACGAATTTTGCGTAGTCTATCTCCATTAGGTGGAACACTGTTGTTAGAGAAGTGCAGCATTCTTAGCAAAAGAAGAAAACGGTCACTGGACATTATTTCTCCAAATGTGGGAGTTTTTAGCAGGGCATCTCGCGACCAGTATTCATTTATGCTGAATTTCTTCATTCTGGGCATAAGCATGCAAACACACAAAAATACATACATTTCCTCGGCAGTCTGTGTTCTCCCATTTCTTGAGGCGTGAATGGTCTGATAAAGTGGTGTTTTGAACAGTGAAGTCAAAAAATTTGTTTGTTTCTGAAGCTATAAACTGCATAAGCTCTTAAGAAAAAAAAAAGTATAAAAAAATCAGCAAGTGATCCTGCCTCAGTAACGCTGCTTGTGTTCCCGGAATTAGTGTTATCAAAGTCATGGATCTTCTGCACAAATTCTTGATGTCCCCATGTAATATCCAACGATTTTCTTTTCTTGGATGCTGGTTCCGCGTCCGACTCATCTTCACTTGTTTCACTTTCTGGAGGTGAACTTGGAAAACGTCTGTGAACTGGTGCCCGAATCGTGGCTTCATGAGGCTGTGGTGTATCACTTGACTTATCAGTTTCCCAACCATCGTCTCTAGAAGGAATACTACTCAGATCATTTGCATCACTTTCAGCTAACATCGCCAGCAATTCCTCGTTTGTCAATTTTTTCTTCCGTGCCATGACAGAGTAAAGTTTGTAAGATGACAATTGGATGAAAAAATAATTACGATAATCGGAACTAATAATTTCGACCAAAAATCATTATGTAAACACTCTGTAGGTAACCATAAGCAGAAAATATACTATAACTTTATAATAAACGTACGTAAACTTACCCTAAGTAAAAAGCATCTAATAACATCACGCCTATGAAAATCTGGGTCGTCTGCCGTATCTAATGTCAACAAATGGTCGCGAAAATAGGCTCGAAAAAAAGTAAAAGTTATAATAGTTAGCAAAGAAAACATAACTATTATATTTTACAAAATAGTTATATAACAAAATATGTTACTATTGTATTTTCAGTAGTCACAAATAAAAGTTTCAGCAAGCAATAGTGCTCCCAAAGTAAATTTTAAAATGCCGTAAAAACTGTACAAGATGAGAAAGGGTGCAAAAAGAATGGATGCCACTGATATCTGTTGGTACAGATAAAGAACTTTGTTGTAGAATTCAAATAAAGTCGAAAAATTGTGTCCAAGAAAGCTTGCTATCGATTCTGTGCACTTGTGCATACAAGCGTGCGGCCAGGTATGCGTTACTTGATGATGACACACTCTACCGACTATAAAAATAGCTAAACGTACGCGACAGTATGCCAATGCACTCTTATGATTCACGAGAATCATGTCTGTAGTAACAGACAAAGCCACTAGATAGTGTTCAGTTACGGACGAATAAATACGCCGATAGCAGTGAACGCGATAGTGGCCGGGACGAATATCTTCGTCTTCGCACAGCCGGAGCACTTTAGATACGACTGCTATATTCGTCAACAGCACACACAGCACATAATTTACTTACGGACATATTCGTCGTTAGCAGTGAAAAGGTTGAGAGGGATCTCAACTGGCACATGGACGGTGTTGCAGCATGTCACGCGTATTTTTTGTTACGCAAAACTGCTTAAATTATTCATATTATGTTTACCAACGAAAAGAACAGACACTTGAAACCATGCTTCTATTTTTTAAAAAATGCAGCATGCCTGTTAGAAATGTGATATTCGGGCCTCTCAAAATCGTAAAGTGCAAAACGAGAGGCATGCGTTGGTCTTTACTTCATACTATTCAAAAATAAAATATTGGGGCCACCACTTAAATTCCCATAGTAAAAAGACAATGGAAACCTTGCACTCCAGTTTGGCGTGCTGCAAATACAGGCGATATGCTTCTCGTCAAGCGTGGGACACTGGCTCTTGTCGCTATGCTGTTCCTAAGCGTCAAAGGTGGAAATTTGACACAGCAAAGGATTCCTCTTAAGTAAAAATACAGTTTCGGTTCCGATGAAGTTGTGATGTGTAATTTCACTGAATGGATGTCACCTGAAACTGCAAAATTTTCCGTCATGCATCGTATGAAAAACCAGGAATGTATGGCAAAATACAGCATTAATTATATCGCCAGCAAAAACAGTGAAAATAGCAAAGATAAAATTGTTGCACCTACAGATAGGGAATATAGATGCGCAACACGAATAAATAGATAAGGTATTTAGGTTATAATTAATAATTGAAATATTTATCCCGGAGCACGTGTTTCTTTTACCGAATATTATTTATACGTACAGTATCTTGTTTCGTAAACTGTGACGTAAATAATTAAGGCTATGTTTGAATAGCCATATGTAATTTTATTATTTTCTACTTTTTTGGAATTCTTAGAAGAAAAATGTAAAACGAGAGATTATACCTCTAATTCTATGTACTTTTCACTACAGTACAGACCTGACGATTGTGTTATCTTATAATTAGGCCGCAATGTGTGTGGCAAATATTTTTATATTCATAATTTTTTAGATGAATTGCGACCTAAATATACATTACTAGCTCTCTTACCATGCTTGTATTGTAGCTCAAGTAAATAGAATTTGCGGTATAGTAGACGATTTTCACATTTTCCTTCTCAGAATTAAAAAAAAAAGAAAATTAATTAAATTCAATATAACGACTGAAACTGAGCCTTAAGCTCACAGTTTTTAAGTGTTGGGACTAAGTGGAAAATCCTGGAGGGTTATAACCTACATAACTGTTAAGTTTTACTGCATGTAAATTTTTGTCAAGAAACGTATCTAATTTAAGACTGTATGAATAATTATAATCATAATAAATATGATATTGTGCTGAACCCTCATATTTTATAAATTTCTTCCCACAATTCTACTCATATGCATTTCGGTGTTATTCAGATTGAACCATCAAATGCAACAAAAGAGGACTTTCAACAATTCAATCAATTTACAAATATGAGCAAAAAAAATTACAGTCCTGCCAACTTTTACGGATTGTCCGTAATTTGTACGGGAATCTCAAGATATTACGGTTTTACGGACGTATCTACAAATTTTACGGATTTTCTGTGCGCCGGCGAAATCTCACAATTTCCAACGCCATGCTACCTTGAGTGCCTTGAATATCGTATTTGTGGTACGTGTAACGTACTTTATACTGAGTTATCGTGTTGTAAATAACGAAGTAAGCAGATGATACCATACTTTCGGGAATAATTGTACTACATCTGTAGCCATTGTACCATATTATTTGTCTCTTGATTATAACTCAAACTGCAAAGTCGAACCGGTCAAGTCAAATCTTGTTGTTTCGACAGTCGGTTGTTTTCAAAATTGCGTTGGTTATGACTCGTCTGTGCAGGCGTTGTAGTACACGATTTTTTGGATTCTGTGAAGCTAATTTGCCTTTCATAAAGACTATTTGTGTAATAATTAAAAAAACGTAGCTCGGGAAAATGTGAAGAGAACAAAATCATAAGAAATTTTATCTAGTCGCGTATGTGTAGCCCGTCGACGCGACGTTCGGTATGTAAACAATTATTTTAGGCAGTTTACAAACTTTTAATTAATTATTTTGACGGTAGATTTGAGGTCAGGTGCTTCCTGTATCAACAGTTGCGTATTTAGCGTCCGCAAAACGTAGGAACATAAATAAAATTTAAGACGTGAAAACATAACCTCATAGGCACGGCTGTGCAGTGCTGTGTTTACCCAGTGAGTTGTGGTCACACAATCGTCAGAAAACGCAGAATTGTGCGATACTGGAAACTGATTAACAACCAGGTAATATTAAAATGGCAGGTCTGAAATTATTTTAATTAAATACTGGGTTAAAGTAATAACCTTCATCACCTCTAAAATGAACATAAAAACTGTATGGTTATCGTTAGTTTGCTTGGGTAACGCAAGTTAACATGATATCGCGTTTAAAGCACTGTACTGGAATTTCTCAGGAAATGTTGGAAATGTATGGGAAATGTACTGGAAATTATATTTCTACTTTTGCTGGACACCCTGGTCTTATGAAATCTGGTGAACTGATTGCAGTAAAATTTTATATTAGTAATTCTATAACTATAAAATAAAATTTCACATTTTTCTGCTTGGAATTAAGTAACTAAAATTAGCTAATATGGCAAGTGATGCTTTAGAGTTCATAATACATAAGCCTATATAACAGTAAGTAATAATGTGAACAAAAACCAGTGGACAAACTCATGGTGAATGTGTTTAGCTGATAGATTAAGTACAACTTATCTCAACGTAAAATGTGTAAAATTGTTGGTCAGCTATTGTTATATAATGATATCTTTCAAGGTTTACATCCGGAGGGGAATTAGAGAAATGTTAGGGAATTTCACCTGATGGGCAAAAGTTGTAGAATAATCGATGAATTGCACATGAATCTAGGAAAAAGCATAAAGTAATATATATTTCTTAAGAGGCCGAGGCAGTGTTTCAGGTGCATGTATGCAACCCGCATTAACCCCATATAAATCAAGGTTAATTTTATGTATTCTATAGCAATAACAGTATTGGACATATCAACATTATATTCACGTTTTATAAGCGACAGAGTCGTTCTTATTTTTGCTGCGTTTGTTGAAGTCAAGTACAATTAATGGTTGCTACAAATTTTACAAAACTTTTTTTAGTATCACGTTGCTAATGTAACCGCATGTTATGCTTTTTTTTTTTTTGCAGAACGCAGCTGTATTAATAACTGCTATGTCTTTGATAAAGCCCGAAGATAACGTTAATATTTGTAATACTGTTATTGCTATAGAGTACGTAAAATTAGTCTTCATTTATATGGAGTTAATGCAGGTAGCATACATGCACCTGAAACACTGCCATGGCCTCTTAAGTTAAAAAGTCTTTGCAGTTTCCTTATTTGTATGAATGTAGGATTAAATTTAAAACATTAGAAATTAAAAAAATTGCAAGAAAAAAGCACTATGCAATTAATGATATGCTGTATTTACATTGAAATTAGATATTAACAAGTACTTGTAGACCTATTACGTGATGGTATAAATGTAATCAAAAAAAGACAAACCATATTTTCTGCATGGACTAAACATTTTGGTGCTTGATGAAGCGGACCTAGCCAGCAAAACATAGCATCGGCACAAGAAATTTGTGTCATTCTATTTGTATGTATTTTAGGGTTGGGTCTGCGAGTACTGGTAATGTTGTAAACTTCTGGGTTTAACTGATGTCAAATATATTTCATCAGCTAGGAAAATATGTGGTATGAAAGGTAGTTGTAACGCTGACAATTATTTAGGCCTATGAAAAATTTTAAGTTACTGCCTAGAAAACAGGGAAAAGTCAGGGAATTCCAAACTGCAGTCGTAGACTAAAATCAGTGCAGCTTGAAAGATGTATCAATAATTAGGTCCAGTGTTGTTAACACGTTGACGACATGAACAAAAATATTTTTATACTTCAAATAAAATTACTTTTACAGTATTCAGTGTTTTAGTGTCTGAAACCAAATTTATTGTATAAATACTATGAATAGTTTATTTTACTTTTTGCAGTTGTGAGAATATATACGTCAGTAGTTGTGTTTCTGGTAGTAAATGTTTCCAGACTTGAAACTCTTAGTCCTGTGACTTTTGACTGACAATTTTAGTACTATGACTTTTGCTCTAAGAAGCAGTACATTATTTACAAGGGAATTTTGGGTAATATTTTAGTTACTGTGAACACTGAAGTCTGCTTTTAAAGCATACGGCATCACTTGAGATGCTGACTTACAGGCACTTAGTAAAATATAAGTTAGAAATTAAATGTATATTTTGTGTACATCTGCTTGTTTTAATAAATAATGTCTCGAAACTCATGGCGTGCGCAGGGGGAGCAGTAGGTTGCAATTGTCGCCCTTGCGGGAGAATGCACCCTTCAGGCTTGTTGATTGCGTAAGTCTTACCAGAAGATAATCTAGTTGTAGCACTCATTGCATGAATTGAAATTAATTTTCGAGACACTGGTAATTTTAATTTTACCAAGAGACTGCTCTAAAATGAGAGATTTTTTTTAACCTGGAGGAAAGGAAGGGTTATTTATTGCACTGCCTTTCGCACCAGGGTGTGCTCTCTTGGAAGAATTCTGCTGCAACCCGAGACCATTAATTCTGTGCATGCTTATGTCAAAACTTTGGCTACCACATTCTACTAATGCTGAAAATTTTTTTAGTACTTTAGAGTTGTAGACTCTCCCATGTTGTGGCTTAGTCACTTTTTCCATGCTTGCTTACATATGTCCAGTGTGATGTTGCTCATGCGTATATGTTGCTAGACCCTACACTGCTGATAAAAAGTGACACCTGCAAGTTGCTAGTTGAGATTGAATGGTAAATTGTAGGTGCTCCTGGCGCTCTGGAGGTCAAGCAGGAACCTCCTGATGAAGCGGAAATCCGTGAGATGGCAGCTAAGATGGTTGAAGCAAATAATGCTAAGATGGCGGTGGCAGCAGCTGCAGCAGCCAGACAGACTGCGCAGGTGGCACCTAACATGGTGCAGCCCGGACAGCCCGGGATAATGAGTTACCTCACACGTACGGGTGGTGGTGCTGTTGCCAACACTAACAAGCAACAGGTATTGTAGCAGCAGCAATATATTATAGTATGTTGTAGCTTAAGGGGCCTCTCTGGATAAGCTGCGTTTGTGTGTGAGCTAGAAGCGGTAAGAGTGCCACTAACTGACGTATGTAGTGTATTATTGCCTCTCCATGCAAGCTACTCAGCTGGCGTGCAGTACTTTACTATTATTCTTGTTCCTATGCGACTTTAAGTGATGAGCCGAAGACCACTTTATTTTATTTATGGGCATCGTAGTTCAAAGTCCATCGCTTGTTTCTATAGTTCTATTTTTCGAATCCAATTGTTAATTTTCCAGATACAATAGTCTGGAAAAGTCATTTTTGACCATGGAGCCAGAAAATAATGTTTCTAATGAACGTTCCGAATTTTTAAAACTATAGTGCCGTAGTTTGAAGTGTGTTTTCTTTTCGAAGATACACAGATATAATGTACGTTAAATAGTTTTGTCTAATAAGACAATAGTCGTAACTCAATGCACCATATTTTATGGGCAGGTAGGAAGGTCCCTTAAGGAAGTTTAGAGCCCTGTACAGCTCTTGCATGAACTGCGTGGCAGCATGTTACTAGAAATTTTTTTAAAGGATATTACTAAACGTGCGTTCGATACTTCTATCTACGGAAAGAAATCACATTAAAAAATATGCTTATCTATATTTGTTTTCTTTAGATATCTTTACTCAGAAACATGATTTTGGGACACCTAAAAATGTCCAAAAACAGCTTTTTCATACTGCTGTCACGTAAAAAAATACCAACCGGAATTGTGAAACTAAAATACAGAAGTTTGTGCTCGACTTCACTATGTACTTTCTATAAATAAAAAATATGGTCACCACTTATAGTCCCATAGGATAAAGCCAACGACAGAAACACTGTACGCTGTTTTCATGCCCTGCACATGAAGACGACATAGTTGTTGAAGCTTGAGCTCGTCTTGCTCTTATCACCTGTCTGCAAATGTACCTGGGGGCTTATTCTGAGTTTCGTGGTTACGAAGCAATAGTCGGTATAAAGCAACTGTGCCGCGGCCTACTGAAAAAGTCGTTTCCCTTCCAGTCCACAAAATCCGTATTCAGAGTCTTAGTCGGTACGAGGGCTAGCGCGTTCGGGTATCTTCGGCTCTAACGACTTTTTCAAGCAGCGTGCCAAGATGGCGGGCACTGCAACATTGAGGTGTATATGACCGTTTTTCTTAATTTTAGGAGTTGTCATGAACTTATGCAAGTGTCAAATAATAGATAATATTAATGTTAATAACTTAAAAATATTTCCTCAGCTCAAACGGGTAATAACACGCAATTAAACGTTTTTCGTTTAAACACCGAAGCATTCTTCTCATATTATTTTTTTGGAGCCTCTTTCGTCATGTAGCGGTAGCGGAGTGGGCTAGCGCGAGTGTTTGTTTTTAGCTGTAGTAGGATTTGTGGTTCAAATCTCGATCAATTCTTTACTTTTTTTTAAGTTGTTTTATATGATGTGTTATAATCGTACGTGACTTATTTTTTTGTAATAAATTGTTTATTTCATGTAGAATTTTTGTTTCACTTAATTTACTGTTATGCAATCTGACAGAATGTAGAGGATTGCTAACAAACGTAAATATTTTTAGTACATAATAATTATAAAACCTGTACAAAAAGCGTCCTAGATAGTATATTTTTTATTGAGTTGACTAAATGTTCAAAGCTTTGTCAACAGTATCTACGAAGATGTGCATTTTCAGTTCGTATTTTCAATTTTTTTTAATTGCAGGAAAATAACTGTAATTATGTCCTAACTTCAGACATGTGCAAGTGTTTCCAATAAGCTCTATTGATCGGAGAAAAAAATATATATGCGTGTTTATTATTATTATTATTTCACGTTACGTATGCGTTTCTATACCATTCGTCCGATTGCGATTAAATTTTGGTGGGTTATGCGTGCACCCTCGAAGGTTACTGACAGAAAATTTTACATATCATGGAGGTAATAATAGAATAACATGTTAACAGTTATTATAAAAGAAAGGGAGAGGAGTGGCGAAACAGAGCAAGCAGAACGAGGGATACAAAAATTTAGCGAAACACTTTTAAGTGTTCCTAAAACGGCCATTAACGATGATTAACACAATATTTTCCTATTGTTTAGAATTTTCCAAAATTTAAAACCACGCGAATGAAGTCGCGGGCAAAATAAAAATAAAAAACATGGATGGGTATGTAGGCCAATTTCTGTGTGTGTGTGCGCGCGTATGTGTAAAAGCAATGTTATAACAACATGGTTAAGTTTTTAACAGAGAAGTTAATTATCTACACGTGTAAACTATAATTTTAAAAAGTAATAAAAAAATCACGGAGGGACCGGGATTTGAACCACGAATCCAAAAACAACTTAACAAGCCAACTCACGCCGCATCCAACTGAGCCAAACTCACACGCCTTGTAAAAGCTTTCAAACAATTAAAATTATAGATGCAACGAATATCAAATATAAACGCGTCTTTTGTTTTCCAGCTGTTTACTTTTTTAATCTCATTACGTGTATTTGCTAAAGGATTGTTTTGTTCAACATTTTCTCACTTTGCTAGCTAGATATCTCGTAGAAGAGACTTGTCCCACAAGTACACAAATAAGAAGAAAATAGTTGTGGATATTATGGCAGTTACGGTAAATTATTATTTCCATTTAATTAAGCCGAGTCGTTGAGATAGAAACATCATTTCCTTTCCATGTATAAGTATAGCAGATATAACTGCAACGTCGCCTTATACCCGCCATTGCGAGTTACCGACGAAATTCAGCCTTTCCAACTGCTCGCGAGCAGTTGGTAAGTTCCTACCGGACTCGTCACGTCAAACGACCCCCGTTTTAAACTTAGAATACCAAACAGTCATTTGGAACCGACTATCGCTCAGTAACAACTTTTTTCGTAGGAAACAGAAACTCAGAATAAGCCCCCTGATGCGGTATCTAACGTGCTGTATAGGGTTCTTCAAACCTTTGAAGATAAAATTTTAAAACAGTTATTTCCCTACATTTTTTAAACTGATGACAATGCAGAGCATATTACATATTAATGCAACTAACAAACCAGTGGCACATGCTGGTTGATACTCTCCACTCTTATGAAAATAAAAAGTGTGGCTGTCCTTATTGTGTAAAACATTTGTACTTTCAGGATATTCTAACACCTGGAGTAATGTGATGTATGTAAAAAAATGGTACTGCTGTAGCAACTGTCTAGGAACCATGGTTTCCGTGTGAAATGCACATGAAGCTTAGGTGTGATGATACAGAACAGAGTGTGTAGGCAGTACTGCACACATGTTTGTCTGTTTTATCCCGCAGACTCGCACATAAGACGGCAGTTCACCTGTGGAGAGAATGTATCATTGTGTGTTAACTGCCCCATCTGTCAAAAACACACATTCATGCTGCCGTGTACTGTTTGTACCAAATCTCTGTTCTATCATGCCTATTGTATTGTTCTGTATGGCCTACTCTGTTTCTCTTTGTTGATAGGAAAAGAGTGCTACTGAGGTCAAGAAACCTTCTCTAGATGAAGATTCAATGTGGGGAAGGTTCGGCTGGGTGACGCTCGGAAAATGTCACATACCGTACATCTTGAGGAGTGGTGAAAAGTATTGTGCTGTGCGTATGGTGGAAAGTAAACTCCTTAATAGGTACCTGTGCTATCTCAATGCAGAAGTGTATGAATGTACCTGTATACCTAGTTACTACATAACAGAATCTGAAGCCAAGTTGTTCAACGAAATCAACCAGAAACATTGTGATGGACACTTTGGTCGCGATTCGTTTACATCGCACGACCTGGTGGTTAGGCTTCAAGATGCAGGGGAGTTTTATCACTTCCTGGACGTGTGTTATAATAAACTTGTACTTAGTTCGAGCAATCCCAAAGACAAGTGTGGTTTCATCCGAATCAACGGAGAGTCGGTTGTGCCGTACACTGTTAGAGAAGGTCTGAAGTATGTCCCACTTTTCTATTTTGAAGGTGAAACGGATAGTTTAAAATTAAAGGCAGAAAAGTTGGAAGGTTGGGACCTGTCGTACCTGAAGTTTTGTTGTAAAGTGCAAGGTATTCGTAGCGAACTGTTTGCACACGAGACGTGCTCCGTCATAAGCTTAAATGACATCAGGGGGTATTTTCCAACGAACACATTATTCGAGGATTACTGGCCAAGCAAAATGGTGGAATCTCAGATGCTGCTGGCTACGAAAGGTAGCCCGAACAATGGGACCGGAGGTATGTGGACTAAACAGCCCCCGCCTAACAAGATAGCACCGTCCACCACGCAGGTGCGCCCGGCAGCAGCACCACAGGTTTCAACGCCTCTCAGTGTCAGCCCGGTGCAACCTGTGTTGAATGGTTGGTCTGGTCTGGTTGGAGGGCAGCCCACTTACCAGCCAAACATGGTGACGCAGCCTGCAGGACCAGTCATCAGGACCCAGCAGCACACTCCTATATCCATGCATAGTGTGAGTATACTTACCTATTATACTGTACATGTGTGTGTTTAAACTTTTTTTTGCATCAAATGTGATTACAATGGTAATGCATTCCTCTTCTTCTACCACTTTTACATAATATTTTGTGCTTCAGAAAGTAATATTCTGAAATCTAGCTGCATGTTCTTGCCAGGTTTGTGACTTTTTGCTGTCACTTTTATTTTATTTTTATAATCACTTTTTCAGTACTGTCCTTAAAATCTTTCATGTCTGATGAAAAATATTTGTAGTATAGAAGACTTGGGTAAGCACTGCACAATCTGCTTAAAGTTAACAAATTAACTTTTTTCAAAAACTGTTTGTTGTCATTGTACAGAAGGAAAGTCTCTTATCAACAATTTCCTTATGTTAATGAAAATAAATTGCATATAGATACAGTAGAAACTCTATGGATCAGTTTTCAAGGGACCAGAAAAAAAAATATGCATGCGGACCAACTGTGCATGTGGACTTGCCTCTATGTTTGTAGCCAACTTCGAAATCTGATGTTGTATTTTATGTGCTGATTTGATTGACAAGACAAAATACTATAAGAAAATTCTTTACAAATTATTATTTGTTATGCTAACGTAAATCACGGAAGATAAAAAATACGTGAACAGGAAATTGAGAACATTAGAACATTATTTTTTAAAAAATATTTTAAATTTAAATGTAATGTATTTATGAATGCAATCATGAAATTACATTACCATTATATAACCATCTAAACGTGCAGCACTAAAATGGAAATGACTTTAAAACCTGTCTGTTTATAATAAAACATTTTCCAACACGTTTTGCAAATTGTATGTTGAAGTTACCGTTAATCGCATTAAAAACAAAGACAAACGAACGCACGTAAAGAGATCAAATGTTTTCAATGTAAATACAGCAATAGATAGCGTTCGAGACAATAGTCCTTTGGGCTGCCATTCTCTTGCTGCCATCTTGAATTTATTATGCAGTGAGCGCAAGCATTTGTTCTATTTCCAAACAAGTTTAAATATCCTTTCTTCTTTCATTATCTGTGACACTGACATCCCGTGTTTATATTGTTTTCGGATGACGAAAAATGTAAACAGCTGGAAAAATAAAATTTTTATAATGGAATGTACGGGAAAATTTAACATTATACAAATTTGCAAACAAACTGGACCTGAAGAAAAAAGTGCAAACAGCGGGAAAACGTAAATATCGGCTGGGCATGTTTACTTTGTGGGCAGCCATGATTGTCTTTTACCGTTCGCTAGAACTGTTCGTTTTAAAGTTTACATTGTATGTTGAAATTAATTTAAAAAACAATTGATACACCTAAATTTTGGACTGTGGGACAAGATATTTAGAGCTATGAATGCGGGAAAAACCATACTTACGAAAACGATTGATGTTGACTTCTTAAACATTGTTTTAATAGAACAATTTTCGGGACCAACAAAAATAAACTATAGATACGGGAAACCATGGAAACGAAAACGATGCAACGAGTTCCTACTGTATTGGCAAACAGCGACAGAGACTATCCCATTTTTGTAACAGAGTTTTTGCTTTCGTGAAAGGGTGAGAGGTGAAAATTGAATGATCCATGTTCTGAGGTTTGAGGCAATATGTTGTATGGAAAAAAAATGATGTGTGATCATGTGGTGGACAAATACTCAACAAAATTTAAAAATTATTGTTAGGTGAATGTATAAGGCCGAAGGTCTCATTTTTAATGTATAGTAAAGTCAAAGTGAATCTTAAAATATATAGTACAGAGGAAAGTAGAATAAAAACCTAAAGTGAAGATAAAAAAAAATTTCCTGTTTGCTTTATGTTCTAACTGCAGCTTCAAATTTTACTGATAATTTCCAATGTTAAACCCTCTGTGCTCATTCAGTCATGTGTTCATCGAACATTTTTCCACTTTATTATCTATCGTGATTAATACCCGGTAAAGATGATCATAACCTTGATGCAATCAAGTTATGAAATGAAGGAGAAATTCACATCTTTTCAGTGTCATTGAATATTTTATATGTTTACTAGAAGTCCCCCGCGGCTTTGCTCGCGAGTATTATTCGTAACTGATAATATTTACTTTAATTGAAAAACATCTTTGTACACAAGATTGGTACTTCAGTCATCAAGTGTTAGAATGTCCAAGTGGCTAGTTGAACTAATTCTGCAGCAGGATAAGTAGCTATAGCTGTCCACGCGAAAAGCAGTCTTAAGTTTGTCCCTGCCACTAACAGCGACTTTGCCTGGGCATTATTTATAGCCCTGCCTATTTGACGTTGTGGGGTAATTACAGACACCTAAGGTAAGAGGTTAATCGAATGAGAAACATCTGTTTACCCTGTGCACAACCATTGGTGACGGTGGCCTCAATTATATATTTTCAAAATATTCACTTTAACTTTATTGACATTACAAAGTTTCAGAGGGTAAAGGTTTCGCGGAAACGTATTTGGTGCCCCAAACCTGAGATTAGTGAGATTATATATCGTCGGCATACTGCCGAAAGTGACAAAGTCAAAATGAGATAAAATGATAAAAATGCTAGAAATATTGTATATGTTGTTCACGGACAATTGCCCGAGTATAAAGTCTGTTCGTCGTTTCGTACTGTTGTGTCACAGTATAGTATCATACCACATTTTTGTTAATATCTACAATTTAATACTGTTTTTAAACTAAATAGCATTTATGACTTAATCACTTTTGGCAGTATACTGACGATATGTCAGCTGATATTGTAGGTGAACCTAAGTGGAAAGCGAACTACGATTTTACCCCTTTGAAAGACTGCATTTAAATTGCACTAATTCGATCTTCCTTGTAGTATTTATGTGTCAGAATTGAACGTTTGCACGCAGTTTTAACGGAATTCGAGTCCAGAAACTCCCGGAATTCAGACCTGAGTGACAAACAACTGCGTCACGTAACGTCGAAACAATTCATGAAAATAAAATTTATTGAAAAAAAAAATATCTGTATCCTGGGCTCATAGAGGATGTACAACACCACACCTCGATAGGTTACTATAGTAAAACTCCTGTATAAGTTGTTTCTCGCTGCTCGTTCCTGCTTTTCGGATCGTTTGCCTTGATTATTGACCAACTAAGTTTTATTCTTAATAATCACGTTTCTTATAAAGAAAAGAATTACATACATATTTTTTAAAAATATTTACGTAAGCATCACTCTGACGCGAACAACACCTCAATAACACTACTGGTTAGATAGATATCGAGGGT
>PNEQ01081272.1:15438-26481 GCA_003012365.1 Medauroidea extradentata
CTGTAATCATCATCCTGAAGCAAAAATTAATTGTATATATCGACGGGTTCGATAGATATTGAGGATTTATCTAAAACACGTTCAAGGTCTTTTCACCACTTAAGAGAGTAAATTTCGAAAAACCCTTGAATCACATTTTAGAATACTTTATTGGTATCTAATGGACGTAAAAAACACATTAGCCCGCTGGGTTCAAGATATATCGACGATTAATTGAAAACGCTTTTCACCACTTTTCACCCCTTTTCACGTCCTTAGGTAGCGAATTTCGAAAATTCCTGAAATTACTTTTTAGGTATTTCAGTAAGCATCAATCCTAAACAAAAATCACGTGTCTATATAAAAAAACTATGGTATCGATATATATCGAATGTGAGTCGAAAACTTATATTACCCCATTTTTAACAAGTTTAGGGCCGAATTCGGAAAATATATTTTAAATGGTACTTCGGATATTTACAAAAGCACCAATTTAAAGCAAAGAGTACTTCGATATCTCGATTGATTCTATAGATACGGAAGGATAATCGAAAACACATTTCACGTATTTTCACCCCTTTAAATAAAGAATTTTAAAACGATTTTGAGTCCTGTCATAGACATTTGTAAAAGTAACCAATAAAAGTTAAAATCACGACGATAGCCAATTGTGTTTCAAAGATAAAGACGATTAATTAGAAACACATTTTGCCCCTTTTTACTGTCTGGGGGTCGAATTTCAAAAAAACCTAAAACTACTTTTTGGGTATTTACGTAAGCAATATTTTGAAGTGAATATCAACTCTTTATCCTTAAGGGTTTGATAGGTTTATGCTTTTTTACGAGTGCCCTATTAAAGTAAAAATCACCATGAATGGCCATCGGGTTCGAGCTCTATCGACGTTTCTTCGGAAACACATTTCACCCCTTTTCACCCCCTTAGAGGTCGAATTTCAAAAAATCCTTTCTTAGTGCTCGCCTACGACCTGAAGGGAACCCCCACAAAAAATTTCCCGATTCTAGGTCCAGTGGTTTGGGCTGCAGTTTGATATGTCAGTCAGTCAGTCAATCAGTCAGCTTTCATTTTTATATATAGAGATTTGTATAGACCAGAAATGTTGATGGTTCGACTGCCAGCAGGCTGGACTCTACAGTCTTGTGTACACTCTGTCCTCCGCTACTTGTACATTGACTGCTGCTCCAGTGAGTGGCCATTCGTACATCTGACTCAGTGGCAGTTACCCAATTGCGAATGTAATTAACGTCAACTGGAATTTGAAATATAACATTTTCTCACACGAACTTGCAAAATTTCCAGGTCTATACTTGTTGCGTAATTTACTTACCGCAACATTTTTAAATAAATATAGTCATTTGGAGTAACTTTGTACCGGTCAGGGCAACTTTGTGCCACCAGCCTAGTTTGTTTCAAATGAAGTAAATCACATTTTAATAATACTGTTGTGTTGTACATGAATAAATATGATAATTTTGAAGTTTTCATAGTATTTGAATGCTACATAGCTATTATATGACAGAAAATGCCTGGTTCAATGTTACCCCAAAATGGTTCAAAGTTACCTCAAATGACTTTACTGTGTGGTTCTTACATGCTGAGAATAAACCAAAATCCCGAATAAACCAAAATCCCAAACAGAAGATTTAAGTTATTTTGTGTTGACCACATTACAAGCCAATTATTGGATAGTAAACAAATTCAATTTTACATTATTTGCATTAGTTATTATGTTTTTTTATAGGCTTGTGCAAATGATAAACTCTTGTAAAACACATCCAGTGTTCATTCGGTCCTCGAAAGTCCTTGAATATAGAGGGGGGAGGGGGGCTAACTTGCTTGGGTCTTGAAAAGTCCTTGAATTTAAACGTTGAGTTACATGATACAAAATTATCGTAGGTACTACAAATATCTGCCTACAAGGAGTAAATGACTGGCTGAGTAATTGCAGATTTATTGTTTGTACAGCATTAAACTGAATGATGTGATGAACCCACGAATGTATGATAGTTAAATTATATTGATTCTGTGGTATGATGTAAACCGTAACACTACAGTTATAAAGTGCAGTCATACTTTATCGTAATTTGTACGTGTACCGTAAATATTGTATGGCTGCCAAAGCGCAGACACCAAGCATTATCGAACATCTCAGAAGTTTAAAAGATAGTTTATCTTGCTAACTTTATGGTATAGAATATACTGCCGAAATGTTTTTATTTAGTAAATGCCACCCAAATCTTACGGCTCACTAAATATTGTGCATTAGTGCTGATAAAATTAACATAACCCGTAGTGTACTTCATTTTATATCACCAAAACCTCTATTATTAATAGTTTTTCGTTTTGGTTATTTTCTTGCAGCAATGGAAATCATTAAATAGTCAAATAAAAATATGTAGTAAAAAAAAGTGCCTGTGCGCTTCACCTTGCAGACATTATTGTGCTGTAATGTCTACTTTTGTTATGTTTCATGAACACATTTGAGGTTACAGAAAGAGGCAGTTGTGTTATAAGCTAGCATTTGTCCTGAAGTAATAAATGTGCCATTATATGTTGATTAACACAACAAAATTATGGGTACCGTTTCTGATCTTAAGATTTTTTCTTAGTCCAAAATAATGCTTCTGCCATGCTGACATGAGAAGACAATGGTATTACAGTAGAACCCTGATTTAACGAAATGCCATGGGACCCGAAAATGTTTACTCTAAATCAATGTTTTATTAAATCGGACTTCACCCCCCCCCCCCAAACAAAAAAATGGTTAAATCCTTGGGCATGTTTCGTCGAAATTTAAGGTAATTTTAAAAAAGTATAAAAGTATATTGGCTCAAAACAATAATAAAACACATTTACCCTCAACAGGTAAGCCACAACCGTGAAAAGAAAAAAAAATCAGGGAAAAAACTTAAAAACTTTTAGTGCAACGCTTGGCGAGCGTGCGCATGGTGAGTTAGGCCGTCCTTGTGCGCGCCATCAACACGTGAGACGTGATGACTAACACCGAGCCGTCAATCTTTTCGTCTATCTCCCGCCCATCCCACCAACAGAATTTAGGAAATTCCCACGAAAAATTGTAAAAAAATAAAACTGCAAGGAAAACTGGATTAAAAGTTTGTGAGACAACGGTAAGATAATAATTAAATACGCGCTGCTGCGGCCATTATAGCTTGTATGCTGCCGTGCTCGTCTCGTTGGCTTGCTAGCTAAAAATAGTTCGAACTAGAGCGGTTTTTTAGCATCGGAGAAACAAATTATTTACGTTTACGGTAATAAACTTGTTGTAAAATGTCTGCATAAATAACATTACGTAAATTTTTATAAGTTCGCTTTTATCACGGGATGCAAGTGTGAATAATCACGCTGCACACCACTGCATTCTATTGGTAATAGAATTAATGAAGAGAGCACGCTGCCGTGTAGCGCATTCTAACGGAGACGCAAAGCACCATCTATTAATTGGTTCTTGCGCTGTCTACTGCCGCGCTGTGGAGACTGGGTACATATGCTCGTTCACTCGCTAGCCGCCAGGATGAGGATCTAGGCACGCACTTGTTATGCAATATAGTGGCGCTCGCTCGGCCATGCCCGCGCGTGCGTATCTCAAAATCTTCCCTGCAGCCAAAGTTTTCAACGAATTTTAACAAATTTTTTTTTTGTTTCTCGATGGAGGGTTTAAGCTTTTCTAATGAGAAATAAGAATATACTGCGGTCGGTGCTAGTATTTTTAAAGGACTTAAATTACAATTAATATTCCATTTTATCAAAGTCACTAAGTTATTTAATACATTTTTTGTTATATTTTGAAGGTTCCTGAAAATCCTTTTGTTAAATCGCTGTTTTCGTTATTCCCGAGTTCGTTAAATCGGGGCTCTACTGTATTTATTTTTGTTCTGCCAGGGTGTATTGTAACTGCAGTGTCTGCAAGAGCTACTTTGCTATGTAGTATCATTTTGTGAAAATGGAAATGTAGTTACACTTTAAATATTTTTTTATCAATTGTTTGTAAAGTAGTATACACCATAACCAGAGTTTACCTAAACCTACTAAATGGAAGTTTGTGTCAAAATGCCTGGTAATTGCGCCTTCAATGATTTGTGGCTCCAGAACCCCACTTTTAATAAGTGACTGGGAAAAGTTACAAACAAAAATAAAGCTGGGTGTAGTGTGTGCGAATCTGAGTTTGATATTAGCTACATGGGTGTGTCAACTTTATCAAGCCCTGTGAATGGTAAGAAACACTCCACAATTTTTTTGCTGTTTAGGACTTTTCTTCTTCTGATCTTGAATATACAGAAATTAAGTCTCTTTATTTGATTAATTAAAAATTATTTGGCACATTTGTGTAAGTATTTGTTTAGGTTTGTTAATGGGTGTCAGTGCTGCGAGTACAGCATACTTCTCTTGACAGGCTACAAACACAAACTGTGAAAGCGAATTAAAAGGATTTCATTGAAGCAAAGTTCAGTAGTCCAAAATGTCTGAAATCATCCAGGAATAAGTGTAGACTTTTTTCTGCTGTTAATTTTTCCTTGATATGTGTCCTTTAAAAATGTTATAGAATAGAAATAGGTTACATGTGAAAACTATTTTGTATTGTATGTACCACATGCCTTTATTATAAAACAAGGCATAAGAGATATTTTATAGCATTAGATGATGGTCCTTAAAATTCAGCTTTATTGTCCTTGAAAAGTCCTTGAAAGTCCGTGAATTTGTATCTGCAATATCTGTAAGAACCCTGACGTCAGTCATATAAAACATGCCCTGTCATCAATTGTCATATAAAACATGCCCTGTCATCAATCGTCATATAAAACATGCCCTGTCATCAATCGTCATATAAAACATGCCCTGTCAACTCAAGTAGTATTGGGTACAAAGTATTCGTTCATGCCACCACCATGCAATTGCTCGTGGGAGTGAACTAGAGTAAGATAGTAAATTATTACGATTTTTTTTTGCATTAGAATTTTTTACTGGTCAGTTGTTGCCATTTTTGCTGCAAAGTCAAAGTGAAATGGCGTGAAGAATGGTTATGTTTGATATCATAAGCTAATGTATTAAGCGTGAAGTGGTCAGAAGCTTGATATTTAATACAGTGAACCCTCAATAACCCGGACCTTGATGTCCTGAAAATCAATTTTAACTAAAATATTTTTTGGTTAAAAGGCAAACGAAAATTGTGTCTGCTTAATTTAAATCAATGAGATTATATTTTAGAACAGTATTAAGCTTTATAATGTAGGCTAGGTGTTCATCGCCACTTAGCCTTTAAGAATCAGACCGTAAAATATCTGACAAGTTCCGTGTGGTTGAATGTTGCTAGCGAGGCGCGCAAGTGGAGATGCAACTCAGCAGGCCAACCATACTTCTTCATCTTACATCCATGCGTCATAAACAAATATTTCAGTGTGGTGCTTGTGAAATGGACGATAACTACGAGTCACAAATGCACCTAAACTGAAATGTATTTAGTTCTGGTGTGTGTAATGAATTCCGGTTTGTAAAGCAAATTGTTCCGGACATTAAAAAGAAAAATTAAAAGCCATTGCTTTGCATTGTGATGTAGAAATGGTGGTGAGTGTGTTTTATGGCCCGTTAACATCATCTTAAAAGCTGATGAGGGTGAAGTGAGGTGAAAGAACAACACAACATCCATGCCTGAGCTGCGATTCGAACCCAGGGTCTCTCGCACCGTGAATCAGCGCCTAACCGACTACACTATGGAGGCCGGCGCGATATAGAAAAAAACAGGGCTTAGTAAATTTAGGAAGGGGGGAATGAGTCCTTTGTCCCATGCCACAAATTGTAGAGGGCCTCGCTTTTGAATGAAAAATATAAGTTAAATGAGTTATTTTTTAAAATGAATTGGCTTTTATTAAGTTCCCATTAACCTTGTTGGTTTCTGTGAAATGTAATTCAAGTGTAAGTTCGTGTAAAGACATCAATATCCATTGCCAAGGTCAAATTTACAATGGTGCAGCCAACATGTAAGAAAGTACGTATGAAGGCCTATAAGTGCAAATTATTACTGCAACTTAAAAAAAAAACAGGAGGGGAAGGCTCAAATTTACATTGCCCCTGGCCTCACATTTTAATAATGTGGCTCTGGAAAAACAGTTTCACGTCTGAAATCGTTGAATGATACAAATCTGGAGGAGTCTTTAAACAGATGGTATATCAGTAGAGAGCAAGAGGGGTTGTGGTGAGAGGTGTATAGCTGCAAGCTGATAAACTAAGTGCATTTAATTAAGCAAATGTCTGTTATGTACAGTAATTTAGACATTTGTCCTATACGTAGCAATTCATGGTCTAAAGTGTGTTGTTTTAATATTTTTGTGCCTTTGGTTTTAACTCTGTAGAATATGATTAGAATTTTATTGCTTTTTAATGTGACATTTTGTGTAAGAATATAGCTTTAAATTACACGTTTTATGATTCAGTTTATATGCATAAAATTAAATTTTAAAATTCTGTAGTGTGTGTTCACACATTTCTGTACTGTTACTCAGAAGGATTGTTACAGTACCATATTTACTCGTGTTACAGGAAATTAATTTTTGTTTCTTCGGAACTTTGTAGGAGGGGAGGGTAACTATCAGGCTAACAGCTGGCTGCCCACACTGTGACATGCTGTCGTTAAGCTATTTTCAATGTAAACATCTCGTGAGGTGTGTGGGGTGGCACGCAGTGTTTGTGTTGCTGTGGTGTTGAGACTGTACAGTTGACTGTGACTAATTCCTAACACTACCTTCCTAGCTTATCTCCAAAGATTATTTCTTATCTCTCTCCTCTCACACACACCAACACCCATATTGGCTGTCCCAAACCAGATGAGGAGGAGGACAGAACTTTTATGTGGTAGAAGGGTGCCATGTGCCAACTTCTAGCACAGATAAAAAAAGGATCAGCCAGAAGTAACATAAAAAATAATCTGCCTGTCCAGGTTGTTTTGACATTCTTTTATAGGCCTCCACATCACAGTGATAATTTCCCCACTATCCCCCTCATGTAACTTGATACAATAGTTACATGCAAAGCAGTACTTGTACAATTGATAGCATACTGATTTCTTCAATTTCTTCAGATTCCTTGTGATTGACTGATTACTCCTCCCCCGGACACACCTAGATAACTTGTACAAATCTTTAACTCGGACAGTTTCTACTCCCCTTTTAGTCAGAGTTATCGAAAGTTCACTGTAGCTGAAAAGTATGTCGCACAGGCTAAGTGTTGTTCCCGATTGGAAATATGTTTTGTGTACTGCGGGACACTGGTGCCCTATATATGAGAAGATTGGATTTCAAAGTTGACATGTAAGGGCAAGCCAAATCCACTATTTCCTGATCTTAAATGACAAGTAAAAAACTAATTAAAAGTAAGAATTTAAAAGGGCTTTGAAGATGCTCTGTGCTTTAATTTTTATTGTTGTGATTTAAGTTAGGTTTTTTCTATTTATATATGAAGAGAAAGTAGTTAATATTGACATGCATTTAAGTTTTCATGTAAATTATTTCATAATTAATTTGTAAGCAGTACCAAAACTTTATTATCCCCCGTGGTTATGTACAAATAAAGAAATTATTATTTTTATGATGTAGTATCCTAACTACGTAACTAAATTACGCAAACGTGAAGTAGACTGCAGTTAACGACAATTGAAAATGTTAAATTGATACACAAGTATGTGATATTGTTAGAAGTCGATGTATTGTAACTGAGCAAAGAAAATTGATTGTGTTGATTAGTTTCCGCTCCGCCACTGCCGTGACAGCGTCGTCACTGTTCCTGTTTTGTACTATTCACTTGACCTTCTATACCTTTCTTTATGTTATGATGTAAAAATGTAAACAATCTGTAGGTACAGTACACAGTACTGTTGGCAAAAACCGGCAAAAGGCACTAACATTCTGGCTGGCCATTTTGTTTTAAAGTCTATGTAAGTTCTGATGCAATATACCTATGGTGCAAATAGCTTGTTATTGTTTATATTTTCCAACCAATGTAACTGTTCTAAATATTGAGAAGGTTAAAGTCCTTACTTATTGGTAAGAATACAAATTAATTCTGCATGTATTATTGATATAATGTAATTGCATATTAATTTATGTATTACAATTATTTTTACAACATAATAAGCACTTTAAGCCATCAACTACAATATTTATAAGGTTTTTTCAATTTCATGTTTATTGAAAAATGGTGACTTGTAGCCAACATGGTTGCCAAAGTTCATGCAATGCTGCCAGTTAGCAGGACATGTTTTCTTTCCATTTCGTATCTCGAGGCATATAGGAATATAAACAATAACACATTAGACACATTAGTTTATGTAACCACATGCAGTGCTTGAGATCTCGTTGAGATAATGTAATTAGTTTGTATATTAACTAAATATTTTATAATGATTCGAAACTCATCAGATAATAACTAACTCTGTTAGATAAGGGACATAATGGAGCTTTTTAACCATTGTTGTTGTTCCAGTTGTCAGCGCGTACATCAACTTAAACAAAACCAAATGGAATTTGAAACATTGGTTTAAACAACCGCTTATATCCTGTATTACAATATAATCAACTGTTAGTTTGTGCAAGTTATAGCCTTCCACACTGTTACTTGGAACATGTAGTACCATGCCGTTGGATTTAAGAGTAACAACACAGACTTTTATTGTTTTATGGTCACCGTTTGAAATACGATAGAAGGTGAGGTAAGATGAGAGGGTTTCATTTCACAGCCCTTTAACAACAAAGTCTTAAGAGCAGATGAGGGTGGAATGAGGTGAAGGGACATAACGTTCCATGTCAGAGCCAAGATTTCAAACCCAGGACCTCTTGCACCGCCTAACCAACTAAGCTACGAACTCAGGACCTCTCACACCATCTGACTACGCTACGGAGCCCGCCTAATGACCCATTGAAAAAAGTGAATTACGAAAACATGCACTAATCGAGGTCTCCGTCTGTAGAAGGAAAACTATTGTTGACGTGCGAACCAGTATCGCACTTATCACCTCCCAAGTCCAGAATGGTGCTAGTGGAGACTGGGTAGTTGTTTACTACTGATGTCTTTAGTGTTGATGCGATGAGGTGGAAACAATGGCATGTTGAGCAGCAACTAAGCGGCATGGTGGGTGAAACAAAAGTATGTGTTATGCTATATGACACGCACCAGACAATATCTGCATTATTTTCCACATGCAGTTATCCAGAGTGATACCACAGTGAACTAAGCCCAGATATTCGTAGCTGAAAGTTGTCTGCATGAGCACTGATCTTGACACTGCTGTGATTGGTAGGTTTTCTTTGAATACTCCTGGTTGCCTCAATCTTGCATTATGTTAATGTTCCATTTTGATATATTTTACTCACAATAGTTATTAAGATCGTAGTTGTTTTACACTGTACAATTCTCGCACCGACAGTAAACTTAACACTAGAATTTAAAAAGTTTGTTATGTTTATTACCTACAGATATTGAAGATGTAGCCGTTATCATATGGTGTGAATTCTAAATGATGCTATTTTAGATTTTTAGCCATGCAGTGTTTTTGTTGAGGATCTCTTCATACTTGCATACTTTCGGTGCAATACATGAAAAGCCACTTAAGGGGAATGAAAAGGTATGATTTCGAACAGGACGGCTGGAATACTCGATCGTCAATAAAATCTGAACTACTGATCAAAATTTGACGCTATTGTTTTGCAGATTAGTAATTTTATCAGCAGATGTTTATTTATATAGCACAATGCGGAATATGCTTTACTGTTGAGTAAAAAATTATAAACTGTTCTTTAGAAAAATAAGTGCTTCAAACCACAAAATGTACAAAAATGGAGAACTGTCATTTTTATAGTTTTTAATATAATATCTAGGCCTCTATAATAACCGAATTCCAAAAATACTTGTGCAGAGGTGCCAACTACTATGGATTATCCATAGTTCATACGAATTATGATGGTTTACTACGGAAGTACGGATTCTGTTCATAAACTACGGATTTGTTAGCTTACGCCCGACTGTAAATGAACAGGCATGTTCCATTGTGTATGTATATTTTAAATTTTTTGATTCGTAACTCTGTGGATTGTATGACGCGCTATTTCTTTTCTCATGCTCCAGCACACAAACATTGTATTATTTCTCGCTTTTTTAGTTTGCCGAAACCATATTTTGGTGATGGTAGCGTATTTACTAACTAGTGTGTTTACACTTTGCGCGGCACTCGTCTGAAGGTTCTCGTGTCTTGTATGTATCTCTTACGATCGATTGTTCGTATTACATCGGATGAGACCGCAGTCTTCCGACTTATCAATTAGTTGTTGATGTTGACTCATGCAGTCGAATTGAGTCGTGCGTGGATATTTTCTTCCGCTGATCGGCCATATTGGAAACTTATCAATGTTGTCGTAGTTAACGAAAGTATGTTAATGTGAATGTTTAAGTTCGATTATGAGTTTAAAACATATCACTGTTCGAGAAAAATCGTTTAGAATATTCACAGTTGTGGACAGGTTAAAGTGCTTCTAATGTATCTCAACAACACGTGTTTTGTGAATCGTGCAATTGTGGCTTCAGTGTAAACACGGTGGAAAAGATGCTGCCGTCAGTACATAGTTATGGTAAAAACACATCAAGCATTTTCGAAGTTAGAAATTTCGAGGATAAAATATAATTAAGTGATGCTGTAGATTCAACCACAAATGCCGAAGTTACCGACGAACAGGTAATGTAATTGTGTATAGGCCTACACATTTAAAGGCTGTGCTAGAATCGCCAAGTAACCGTAAAAATTGAACACAAACTTTTAAGTGACGCGTGCTATAACTACCGCTGTTCAGCCGCCCTAAGAGGAATGGAAACCTGGGAATTTGTTACGGTGCAGTTAAGGTTATTTCTATACTGCTACTTTATGGTCAACGTAGCATGGGCTTAAGATAATACATTCACTACGGAAAAATACTGAAAAATACGGATTTTTCGCAGAGTTACTACTGAAAGCTTTGGTAAATGGTTGGCACCTTTGCTTGTGTTTTGAT
>PNEQ01081272.1:26581-41993 GCA_003012365.1 Medauroidea extradentata
CCCCCCCCCCCCCCCCCACTGTCGGTAAACCTAATTCAAGTTTAGCCCCTGAAAGTAACCAAATGTCTCCAATGACAACTGCAATCAACAGCAGGAAGTTAGATGTTCCTTCTTCATATTCTTTCCTGTCATATATAATATAATTCATCCCTATGGTCGAAGACAGGTTTGAACCGGGGGGATTCAGGACAAGGTATGCTCAGCCCTTTCCTTTTTTTAATTTTATTTTTTATAAGAATTGCGATTAATCAAGAATGAAAGTTAGAGGTTCGAAGACAGAACTGGAGTGATTTCCGTAGTGTTGTCGCCATATTTGCAACTGGTCAGTATAACAAAGAAACATTTATTCTGATTTTGCAATGACTTAATGAATAAATTAAATGTAAAACAAGTAAGCCCAATATATAAATATTAAAAATAAAAAAAAAAATTCGCGTTGCCCCTCTCTCCGCCCCTCTAACAATTACTGTGTTTAGACCGTTAACATATATTTTTTTGTTCAGTCTTTCTTTGTTCCTCTTTTTGCTTTGTATTTTCTTTTTGAGAAAAAAATTCTTGTCATGCTTTTGAGCTTGCAACTGTCGGCACTTTTTCCTTTAGAGGTTACAATTTCTCAGGTTAATAAATTTAAGATTTACATATGAACATAGGCATCAAAGTTAGACGTTCATTAACTCAATAAAATAATTTACTATGTATTACAATATGCATTTCCAGAGTGCTTTAAATTTTATTTTAAATATCTTACAGTTAGATATTTTAAAAACTGGTATTATAGTATTCTAAGCGATCACCTATACATTTAACACTTCTTTCATCCATAGCTATATTATAGTAACTTAACTCATAACTTACTCTTTGTTCTAATGTTATGGTTATAAATCTGAGTTTTTATGGAAAATAGTATTTTCATGTATAGAACATTAAATTCATCCCGATGCCAATTTTTTGCCTAATTGTATTTATATGTTACATCAAATTTAACTTATGACCTATGTAAACTCCCACAAACTTTATATTACAGTATATGTTCTATATATTTGTATATTGTTTATTTAAATATTTATGTAAAGCATTAGCCTTATTGTTGTTTAGAATGAAATTTGTATGTTTTCTTTTGAGTTAATTTAATATTAATGCAGTTTCAATAAACGAAAAAATAATAATTGCACAAGTAGCAGATGTGATAGATCATGTCCTTATATTTATTTAGAGGTATTTTATATGCCTTTCATTTTCGGTATCAACTGTGCAGGTTAGCGGAAGGTACCCTGTTACTGTTTTTTAATCCTAAGGGCATGAATCGTTCGTTTCGAACAGCTGGTTACTTAGAAAGCTTATTGTGTTAATTATATGAATGTGTAAGCTACTGGAATATGTTTAACACAATATTTCGCTCCCACCTTTTTTTTGTTTTTTTTTTTTTTTTTACCTTCCATACAAATAAATGTTAACAAATAATAGTGCACATTAAGGTGGAGGTTCACTAAGGCAATATCGCCACTCTTTTGATTGGGTTTTCTGTTATAATATGATTAAGGACATCAAAATAGTGCTCCCCACCACTCCGCTGGCCTGTATATTAGCTGCTGCAGTTTATAGAGGCTCTCAGTCGAGGAGAGATAGTCAGAAGGATGTATTGTCCTCTTATCTCCCTCCTGGTAAACCAATACGCATGTTGCGAGCACATTACTTCTCCCTCCCCTCCTGCAGAGCCTACAAGCAGGGTGCCTGTAGTGCGATGTTGCCATTTATCGCGCCGAGCTCTTAGAACTGGCCGCCACTTGGGTAACCCAACACTTGTTGCCACTTCTTGGTTTCCCATACTGCACTTCTGTCATTCCAAGGTGTCGTGTAACTAAGTACATATTTTCAAACATTATAAATATTCCATTACACCCAGTAGGCACATTTGTAACACAAACTGTGACTACACTTTGTAGTCAGATAGTCAATATTTTTTGGTCGTAATAAAATTGTGCAATTGTACCCCAAATGAAAAAGCTGCATGTTAATTTTTTTGTATTATGCAGCTATAGCATAAAATGCAATTTTAAACTGCAACCAATATTTTCATTAATATTTATTTCTGTTCATTAGCACTCTATTGTAAGGCCATAAATCTGGAATGTTTCGAATTTACCAAATTGTATGATGAACATTAGTCAAATTAGTTAGGCACATCCTTCTCCATTGTTTTCTTCTAGCTGTGCCTCCATGTATCCTTTTATCAACTTACTTCTAAGTATGCTTATGTACATTTTTGCACCAATTTGCAAACAGTACGAGTGTAAATCATGTGACTGATTTCTGAACATGTACTAGAAACATTCCTAATGGACAATTCACTCATACGGACTCGTTGCTGTGCGATGTTTAGTTTAATGAATGGTACGTACAAATTTGTTTGTCTTCATAAGTAATGCAATATTACAAATACTTTTCTTTAATTATTTACGTTTTTAAACAGGCTAACAGTATAAATTACTTGTAAAATTGTACATATAAAGTGTAAATAAATTTTTTAACTTAACTTAGGTATACTATATTTTACTTTTATTCTGGGGCTGCTCCATACTCTCATCGTATCACCCCTCGTCAGCGCTAAAGATGTAGCTGTTAGGTGGCGACTAAAAGATTTTCACTTTGGCAGTGCAGAACGCAGATAAAAGATAAAAGTAGGAATCTGAGTCCCAAATTGTTTGGACCTCAATTTTTTTATTCATATGCCTACTATCACACGAAAAGCAACAAAAACTTGCAAGAATAAATATAGAGGTTATTAAAATTCGTTTAAATTCCAATTGTCATTTATTTATAAAAAAAAAATCAATGCAGAATCGCTCCAAAAGTGTATTTTACAATGTGAAATGCAGCTACATAAGTCATATTTTTAAAGATAATCTCTAGAATGCAGACATCTTAAAACCAGTTACACTGTATATACTGATGGTACTTAAAAATATTAGCAATAAATCAATTACAATAACAAATGCAAATAAGTGATATCCAATTTTAACACTCAGCAATACCATGGCTACCTCGAACTTATACATCATAAAATATACATTTTAAATGTTATATCACTCACTTGCCTGTTTTTTACATGGATACCAAAGTATTAATATTAACAGTGTGTATTTGATAATAGATGACCAGACTTCTATGTTTACAAAATCACAAACACGTTTTCTATTTATTAATTAGTATGCTGACTTAAAGACAACATTTATGTTACAATGTAGCAACAACCAAGTTACTGTAACATCTGCAGCCCAAACCGCTGAACATAGAAACGTGAAATTGTTTGTGCATTACGTTTTAAGTCGTAGGCGAGCACTAAAGAGTGATTTTTCATATTCAACCCCTAAGGGAGTGAAAATGGGCGAAAACTTTTTATAAGATTCGTCTACATCGTTCAAATCCGACGGCCTATCGTAAAAATGCATATTAGCCAAAGGATTTTTAAATTCAAAATTTAAAGGGGAGGAAAGACTTGAAATTTATTTCATAGTAATTATCAATAAGTATCTAATCTTTTCGAATACAGAGTTTCTATTTTGCTTCTAAATGATTAAGTTACGTTTTTAAATACCCCGAAAAATAGTTTTAGGGCCTTTTCGAAATTTGACTCCTAAAGTGTAAAAAATGGGGGAAATGTGTTTTTTTATGAATCGTCTGCACAGCTCTAACCCAAGGGACTAGCTTTGTGATTTTTACTTCAATTTGATCCACATACAAATGTATAAGATAGGACTTCAAGACGTTTCCAAATTTGTGAATTAAGGGGGTGGAAAGACGTGGGATGTTGAGATATCGAAGAGCTGTTTGCTTAAATATGATGTTAATGTGAAGACTCAAAATACTGTTTCATGATATGTTCCAAATTCGACTTTAAAGAAGTTAAAAAGGGAAAAAATGTATGAATAACTTAAGTGGTTTCGCGTAAAACAGAATACGCGTGACACGCTGCAACGTCATCCGTGCGCCAGTGGAGGACTCAGAAGTCGCTTGTTAAAGTCTTTCTCCAACACTTCTTTTTACCAGAATCTTAATATACTTAGCAACACTGTAGGATGTGCTCTGAAAACCTTCATACAAGGTACTAAATCATATTTTCTCACTGTCCACAGCATGTTTTGAATCATTGATTACACATTTAGTTTTAAATTATGTAAATCCTATTTCTTTGAACATTAACTTGTTTCTTGTAGAAATATAGTGTGCTGCACTTACAAGAGATATCAGCACTGAAACTATCTTAGTATTGCCTGTCAGGAGACAGCAGCCTGTATGTTGCATTGTGTTTATAGTTTGTGTTGGCAGACGGAGTTAATATTACATTATTCAAAGAAAAATAAAATAGTACAGTAAAACTCGCTTAAGACGTTCCCACGAGTTACGTTTTCCCAGCTGAGTAGTTTGGTTCGTTTGGTCCCATCACTTTTGTCATAAGAGCCATGGTTAATTTTCCCACATGTTACGTTTTGCCACGTGCCTGATTTCCCGCGTAATACGGTCAACTTTTGTAAAAAAATGTAATTTTTATAAAAGTAATGAACGCGATTTTCTTTAGGAAACAAACTGAAAGGAAACTGCAACTGCAAGAAAAATACCACATTTGTTTACGTTTTTGTACCGTCATCATAGATAACTGATGTGAGATATAGCGATCCATAGACAGCGAGCAGGTATACTCAGGATGACCAACGCATGCGCGTAACACAAATAAATACAATCCGCCATTGGGGATCGCGTGCAAACCCGTAGCAGATCGACCGTGATCGCGTGTAATGCTTGCGCTCACGGCACAATAAATTCAAGATGGCGGCAAGAGAATTGCCGCCGCCGCTAGCACTATCGATTGTATGGAACGCTATCGATCGGTGTACCTGCGTTGGCAACATTGATCTCTTTACGCGCGTTCGTTTGTCTTTGTTTACGCAAACCATAACTAACCTAAACTTTGCGAAACGTGTTTGAAAATGTTACGTTATGAAAAGATGTGTTTTAAAGTCATTTCCATTTTAGTGCAGCGTGTTTAGATGGTTGTATAACGGCAATATTATAATAAAAAAAAATTGGCATTATCGATAAAATAATTGATGATCATGGAGAAGTGTGACGAGTTCGTGGAAATATTTGTTGACCTTAGTAAAGAACTTTCCACCCCTTTCAAATGAGTACTGTAACTGTCTAAATTCGCGGTAGCATTGCAGAAAATTTGTAAAATGCTGAACAGTGTTAACCAAACGGTAAAAAAAAAAAAAAAAAAAGATCTCTTATTAACATTTCAAGGTGTTCTCTTGAAATGGCATATGCATGTACCATGAATCTTCCCATAACAGTATACTCAATTCCAATATTAGTAACTTAAACTATACCAAGTTTTATGTTACAAAATATGATAAATGCTTTGTTTGCATGGATACTATCACTTCGATTTTACCTGAAGAGAGTTTTTTAAACATGAAAACAAAAGCACTAACTAAGGTAAGCTGAATGAGTTTTACGAGATTTCCCTTAATTTACCCTTCCCACTATTTACACTTGTTCACTCTGTCCCCCTGAAAAGTGTAAATAAGGGATTTCACTGTACATTAAATTGTCCTTTTGACTCCGAAATAAAATTTAATATAGACTGCACCTACAACAATGACTTAAGTTTTAAAATCAGTTTTCCCATTTAAGATGTTTTCCCAGCTAAGAAGTTTGTGGTGTAAAGTCCCTTCAAAAACGTCTTAACAGGGTTTTACTGTATTTCTCTCCTTCCAAGCAATATGAAAATCTGAATTGTTCTCCGAGGGTGGTCGTAGGACACAAATATTTCAGCCATTTTCCATTTTAATGAACTTTGTCACGTAGCAACATCTAGAACCCAACCTTTCTATGAAGAGAGTCACGAGACTTTGGAAAGACAATCATGGCACCATTTTTAGTTACACAATTGAAATTCTTATTGTAAGGGTAGTTACCCAGTAACTCTCTTTGTATAAATATAGTGTAAAAGAGAAAAAGTTACAGAATAGGCTCCCTGACTGTCTGTATTTGGTGATGTACTGGGGTGCCAGTTCCAAGTGTCTAATTCAGCAATATTGTTTAGCTGTGCTAGGGCTCTCACTACTCTGGTTGCATAACAAGAGTTGAAATTTGAATTACGAGGTGCTGCTTTGTTATTTGTTCTGATTTGTTTAGAACATGTCGGTTAAACCAGTGATCCAATATTGAATGAAACATTTGTGTGTGACTTTTTTTTGTCTTTAATTGCTGGAAATTTAGTCCCTGATGTCTAATGTCTTTACTAATTTTTGTTTATTGTGTATTCTGTAGTGAAGGGTCGATTCTGATTCCAGAATCAATCAGTTCCATTAATTCCTCTGGAATCGAAATCAAACAGAATCCATGGTTTTGGAATCGATATGACCGATTCTTTAAAAAAAACATCCCTGAGAACATATTTTACTCAGTCTCACAGGTATCACTGATTGGCCAGAGTAATTTTGTCTACAAACGGCAAACTATTTGAGGTTGCTGATATTATTATCGCTAAAATAGTGCACGAAAATGTAATTCTTAATTCAATTCGTAAACGTTAACTATAAAATAAAAATTTGTCGGTCAGTGCTTGTCATATTTCTTTAGACAATTATGTTGCATAAATTTTCAGTATCAAAATAAATAATTATACACCATGCTGGACAGCTACTAACGCATATGTTTAGTTTACATTTCTGGATTAGAGATGTTAACTACGTTCAAGTCCGAAGTACAACATTACTAGAACAAAATGATTGCCGCAAGAATGGATTATAGTTAGTATCAAAGTATTCCACAGGAAGGAAAATAGACCATAGTTTCACAGTCCGCCATCTTTAGTGTTTGTCTCGCACGTGGACTTTCCCAACTGAATGTAGCATATCTATGACATCTCAAATACAAACGAAGTTTATAAACACTGCAACGGTAATAAACTGTAGCGAATATGTAATAAAATTGTTCTGTCGTTAATTGTAAATCACTTTCTAATTCACAAATATTTTAAAATGTACGTATGTCGGCAAATCAAAAAATTGCTATTGATTTTTTAATGTACGACTCGCAGAAGCCGAAAACAAAAACTTGAAGAGAAACGGAATTTGGAAAACTACTGTATTGATCAGTTTTATAATAACCAAAAGTTCCAATTTACGGGTAAATTTTTATTCACAATGTTTACTATGTAAGTACCGGTAAATACTGCTGATTACGAAATGTGTTCCCACCAAATGTGCATTTCCAATTATGCACAAAATTAGGTTGCCGAACAAAACCAACATAAATTTAATCAAACTGCACAGATCTTGTTTTTCTGCAGATACAAACAGGCCTATATGTGTGTTTTATGTATGTAACCTAGTTCATGTAATTTCATTTCTTTCATAGGGACTATGAGGGTTTTTATGTGTAAGAAAATAAAATGAGTTAAAAAAAACCTTAGCATCGGACTCGGAATCAAAAAATCGAATCCCAATTTCAAGATACGACGTTGGAATCTGAATCGGGTGTATTTTAGAAATCAACCCAACACTAGTATTATGGAAATGTAATATAAGGGTATGTCAATATGAAATTGTGAATTATGTGTCCAGTATTTGCAAATTATCTAATCATCTCATTGCTGGAAATATAGGGCCGTATCAATAAACAGCTTTCGAATGGCAACCAACTGTTCACCAATGCTTTCTCTATGGGGATAGCAGTTTTTTGTCATTCGAAAGCTCTTTTGTAGAAGACGGCCCTAAGTCTCTAATATCTTATGTATATACTAATTTTTATTTATTGTGTATTACGGAAATGCAATATAAGGGTATGTCAAAATGAAATGGTGAATTATGTTTCCAGTATTTGTAAATTATTGAATCATACCAGATTTTTGTATTAATTTTTCAGCTGAACACCACCACGAGCACCACGAGGAGTGTGGGCAGACCGAGGACTGGTACACATCAGTTTTATCCACAGGTAAGTAAATTGTCATTTGCAGCTGCCATGCAATAAAATAATGCATTTTGCTCTAGGTTATCTGCTGGGTTGATTGTTAATGTTAGCTTGGCTGATTGTCCACTCGAGGGATTAACAGAGGCGTCCATGACAACTGTGATTATTTGTAAATACCTTATTATCCGCAAAAAATCGTGAATGTTGTGATTGGCAGAAAATGGAATATTTTGGCAATTTCTACGGTAATATTATACATAAATTCTGTAGCATCTGAAGAACTACACAAATGAATTGGAGACAAACTGCAACAGGTAGTGTACTTTTATTGAGTAAAGAAAAATTAGCATTATATAAGTTTCCCTCAGAAATTTAAGTAATAATAATTCAAAGCAGTTTAAGGTTAAATTCAACAGCCTTTTGATTTTCGCTTAAATTTGTCAAAACTAATACACATTAAAGATTTTCTGTGGAATAACTAGCAGATGATGAGATGATGTCCACTGTAACAAGATAAAAATAGGGTCTTCCTCTTCAAATCAAGTTTAAAAAAAATATTGGTCTGTTGCTAAACAAATTAAGAGGTAGAATACTGTGGAACAGTTGTCTTGTGCGTGAAGTCCCCGAGTAATCTCACTTTCATCATAGTTTTCCCTCACTTCAGTCGCTTGTGTTCAACAACAAAGCCAATTTTGAGTGTCGTGTTCTCTCTCCCATAGATAAAAATGTATTAAAACATGGTGATTGTGCAAAAACATAGGTATTCTAAACAAATAACATTGGACCAAATGGATATAAAGAAGAATAAACTTCATAATTAATATGGTATATCATGTATTATGGCTACAGAAAAATTTCATATTTGTGTTTCATTTCATTCAATTACTAAAATAAAAAGCTTTTGAAGTAACATAATGTTCCCATTACAATAACTACAATTATTTAAAATTTATTGAAGTTTGTAAATTTTTGTGATGGTACTTCCATGGATGGAGTGCTCATTATGACAAGCTACAAACTGTGTTCAACTAGTTGCCTGTACTGTTCTGTAAGCAAATACTAATACAGTGAATTCTGTATCTACCAAAAACGCTTGCACCTAAATGCTGAATGTACCAAAATTTTTCAACGGTCCCGAAAAAATTTCCTTATAAACAGTGTTAAAATATGCCGCATCTACCGTTTATCGAATATTGCATCAATCGAAATATCGTTCGGTCCCGCTACGTAACAATTCAGCACGGAAAAGTTCCACGATAAAATAAAACTATAGACTAAGTACTATTTTGGTACCTCCTCAAATACAATAATTATCCTTTCACGTGTTCTTCTAGCTGAAATGAAGCAGCAAAATGTTCTTCTAACCTAAGCATTTAAAAATATTAATGTTGTCTTATTTAAATACGGAGACAAAAAGACACGTAATATTCATAGATGATAAAACCCTAATCAGTTAATATTCCACACCACACTTTCTTCTACGATGCCTCATTTTATCACTGTTTAATTTTTGCAGATACGACGAAGTAACTCACAGTTGTTTTTGTCACTGTCGCATATTTTAATGATAGGCCTATATGTACACTACAGTAATAACGTATCGTATGAGAAATCACATAACTTTTATTAACAATGACTAACTGCAGGAAAAGCATTTTGCTGGTCAAGGTTTATTATTTCAAAGACACGATAACTAGGCCAAATTTTGTTTTCATTGGCACACACGCAGCTAAATGTGCTTGCACGAGCGAGATTGCTGTGCATGGCTGCCAACCTACCCGCGCATAGTTTCCTCGTACAGTGCGTAAATTTATTTTCGGTAAATGTAAACATTTTCATCTTAATCTTACAAAGATGCTCATTGAAATTTGTTGATCCGTTTTCCTTAGCATGTAAAATACGTAATGTTTATTTTCTTTGTTCTAATCAAATTTAAAGTTAACTAAACTAACTTTTAAATTAATTTGATCATTCAGGTTTTTCTACTTTGCATTTCTGATTTCCGTTAGTTGTGTTTACACGTGTCAGTCGTGTTAATTGGCAGTGAAAGTTTAATTTGGATCAGTTTATAATTTTTTAACCGAAAACTGTGTTTTGCATTTATTAAAAGTGACGATGGCTAGGCCTATTAAACGCTTCAGAACTTTAGATGAAAGGTTGCTGATTATAGAAGAGATTGAGAAAGACCAGGGTGAAAAACTTGTGGATGCTGCGGCGCGACTCGGACTTCCGATCTCCACACTAAGTACGATTTTGGCCAAGAAAACTGAAATCCGGGAACAAACTAGTAAATATTTACTAGTTTGTTCCCGGATTTCAGTGTTTCTAGCAAGATACGAAAGTCTGGCCGGAAGTCAACTTTTAAAGAGTTAGAAGATGTCCTCTTTGCATGGTACCAACAGGCTAGAGCTTGAGTTGAGTGATTAAATGTGTCTAAATTTAATATGTGTCTAAATTTAATATTTATTTTTTGTAATTTTTATTGCATTTATTGGTTAAACTTATATAATTGTTCATGTACAGCTCTTCTTAAGCTCAAAACAATGTTTCATATGTTTAAAAGGTCCATTTTATTCATGTGTATGTCAGTACCTGATGTATTGAAATACTGGATGAATGGAATTTTTTTCACAGTCCCCTGAAAAACGGTAGATAGAGAATCCACTGTAGTAAATTAGGTATCGTCTGTGAAGTTCAAAAACCTCATGATATTTATCCCAAGTTAGCAACAGAATTCATAACTTTCAATAACAGTAATGAAAAAAATACTTCTTAAAGAACTATCTTGTACTGAAACATGTTAACAACTAAAGTTTTTAGATAAAGTATTAAATTAGCAAATAATTAATTTTTTCTTTCATCCTCCTGAAATCTATACCAGTTTTGACGTATGAGATTTTACATTTTCATTGCCGGTATATTAACTTTTTTTTAACAGTTCCTAAAAGTCTTTTAATGGAAGGTAGTCTTTGTTGACATTTATTTATTGTCTTGTATTATTGTGTGTGTTAACGGGCTGATGGTACGTGCAGATTTTCCATTAATTAGCATACTGCATATCAGAAGTGAGAAAGATTTTCATAGCTCTGTAAGTGGGCTGGGCTGTGGGTGTTGTTCTGCCTGCTCTCTTTCTCTCTCTTTGTTGACTAAGCAGACAAATGGCACTGTCCCTGTTTTGAGCAGCCACAATTTAATGTGACTCGGCTGCCGTCTCAGCTACCGCCCTTCATCTGCATTGAAAACATTTTTGGGGTCAAAGCTAGCAATTTTTCCGGCAGCTGGTTCCCTTCCAATGTTCTACAGTTCCTCGGCTACGCTTTTGCTCTCGCCGCAAACTGCTTTATAAACAACGTTGTGACGCTGTTTAAAACAGTCTATTCAACAATTGAGAGCCGTAAAGTCGTGAATGCCTAGTCTGGAGGCAGTAACAAGTGCCTTTCTCTCAAAATTGTACCATTTGTGGTAAATTAGCAGCACGTGCGCCGACAAATCGCTAGAGAAGATTTTCTACTAGCTGTTTAAATTACGACTCCTTTACACACGTTTTTTTGGCGCTCTTCCCACATTGTGCAGCATTTGCAGTAATGGTTTCTTGGATTTTAACGATGGTGTTCAATGTACTCACAGGGATTGAAAGTTGTTTGGCAAGATCCACACGTGATCCGACGTACTCGTCAAAGTTTGCAATAATTTTTACCTTATTTGCAACCAAAATTGTTTTTCAAAGTTGGTTTTTTCCATTGTCACAAAAAAATGAACGTCTGTCGATAAGATTACAGTAAAAATTCCAGCATTTCGCACGTACTGTTTTAACTACGAAAGACTAAACTGATAACCCCTCGTTCACTATGGTAAACATGGCTAACATCGCTACTCTTCTGGTGATAAGTGCTAGGATATCAATAACAAAAAATTAGTGAGTGAACAGCTACAAATTGTACAACTTGTGTACTACTGGTACTCCCAGAGAAAAATTGTTTCGGAAGACTTCCGAACGACACCATCTTGAATTGTGCTGTGTTCTTTACACTATTTACAGTGCAAATGTGAACATGTTTCCACACTTGTGTGAACACTAGGCACGCAATAAATGAAGAAATGTTTTAAGTGTGCTTTAAGTTGTATTTTTGAATCTCTGAGGGTTTTTTTTGGGCAATGATTATTTTGTAACAGAAAAAGAAATGGAAACACTTTTCAACGGTTTCTTCGTTGGTAGACAAGTGATGTTTGTAAACTCTTAAACAAATGTATGTAGAAGGATCAAGTGAATTATTTCATTGTACTTGGCGTGAATTTAATACATTATGTATAATTAGAGTTGGTGAAATTTCGCCAATTCAATGACCTGTACGTTAGAATCAAATATCCTATGCATACTCAAGTCCCGGACCATTTTTCCACTACCTGCTTCTCACAGCAGACAATGAATGAATGGACAGGGCTTGAGTATGCATAGGATATTTGATTCTAACATACAGGTCGTTGGATTAGTGAAATTTCACCATTTATATGAATAATGGAAGATAAACCGGACCTAAAACAAGCGGTGAAAATAGCGAGCAAGCATGCATACTGGGGATATAAATACAGGGTTTCGCTGTAGGCTTGAATCAATTTAATGCTGGCTTTTTGGATCAGCTTGATCCTCAACTGGATATTATTTTTCTACGCTTTGCTGGGCTTGTCTCATGGCTTTGAAATTGACGCTTGAATATCTGTAGTTATAAATAGGGATGGGTCGGTTCCAATTTTTTGCCGGTTCCGGTTGTGCCCGAATCTCGTAGGCACAATTTAACAAATCCCTACAAATCTAGCACGAGCACAACCACTCAGTACTAGGCACCAGTTTCCTCACCTCACATATCACTTCATCAGGCGATGTATTTACACTCTAATGGGACATTGGATGGACTACTAACATGACATAAACAGTATTAAATTTTAAAAAACTCACATTTAAAACCGGTAAAGGTTACAAAATACGCGTCGAATGCCCTCAGGCTGATCACAAAATGTCCAAAGCCAAAAAGCAGAACAAATAGAATCATTACACGTAATTAACAAATGTGAAAAACGGGCTTCCGATCCCCTCGCGACCGAAACGGCACCGCGTCGCCAAATTCCGCAGGGATAAGTATAAATTATTGACCAACTCTATACAAAATGGTCCCAAATTTAACAAAACTTACCAGAAACTAAAGAATGGTAGCACGGTGCCGCGTCGGCCACGAAGATGTCAGTAAAACACACTCGCAAGCTGGACGGAGGAAGAGTGACCCAGCACCGCTCGGGAAGGCACGCCTAGGGTCGGAAGAGGAGGGGTAAACGGGGAAAGCACGAAGACAGCCGAACCTGGCCGAACATCCTCGAAGCTGCGCAAAGCGCATCAGAGTCAGAGAGAGAGGGGATAAGGAGTTAATTGGCAGGCTAACACACGGCGCACTATTCAAAGTCACAAGCCAGAATAACGTCAGTCCAGGAAAATTATTGTCACATACTTGAAGCAACCATTAAGGGCATGTAGGTAGGTGAGCTGACCAGCTCAATTCCCCCCACCAAAACAGTGCAAGGGTCTCACAGACATACACTCATGCCACTTGGATGAAGGTCTCAAAGCCGGCCCTTTTATCATCATTGGGGATAGTGCGCCACACCCGGCCTCAGGGTGCTCAGGAACCCTCGCCAGATCGAAGATCCCACTCCGAAGAATCTCGTAGAAACCTCTCGTGCGAGTAGGGTAAGGAAAAGGAATCGAGTGGCCCGGACACATGTAAACAAAAAAATAAAAACGTTATCATATACATCCTAATATATCAAAGCCCTTGTAAGTAACAGCAAATTATACCCTAAACAATATTTTCATGCAGGATTACACCAGCATATGATTATTTGAAATTAATTCCCTTAAATGCATACATATTAGCAAACAAACAAGTCTTGAATAAGTATAAGCGTATCAGTTACAGGAATTCTTGTAAAACATTACAATAAACAACATCTACATACTGTATAGCACCTTTTTATTTATAAACACTCATTTATTTACGTTATTCAAACACAATACACATATTATAACAAAGGACACATTGTTTACACTGCAAACTTATATGTAAAAATCTGTACCTCGAAGGCATAAGACACTATGTCACAAAAATCATATTTTTCAGGAGAGCAGTTTGAAGAGTGAGATTCACTAGTGAATCCAGCTGTTTAGTGCCCGAAAACCAACGTTTATGACTCAACACAAACTTTGTTTTGTATGTCACTACAAAGTATTTAAAACCGTGGCCATGTTTACGGTAAAAAGTGCATTTTGGCAAAAAGTGGACATAGTGTCTTGTACCTCCGAGGTACAGAAATATTCCTCCGGAGGCGCATAAAATACATACAAATTATCAAACAACATAACAAAGAACACATAACGAAAAACGAAGAAAGACCCGGGTAACAAACAAATACTACAACACAATCACAAAGAACACATACACTACTAACCACACAACGCTACTCACCACACAACGCTACTCACCACAAACACTCACAACACTCAACACTAAGTGACTCTACCTCCGCCCACAATTCCAATCCAAAACCCTACTAGGAGGTGGCAGACGGAACTAAAAGGGAAGGAAGATGGCCGGCCCTACTCCAGCTGGTCTTGTCTTCATGCTGCAGGAGTGAATGGCCATATCCGACGGAACAACGTCGCTTGGTACACCCACATCTCTGTAACAGAACTAAAACTTCCCATTAGCAGGTATGATCCGGCTTGGCAGCGTGTTTTAGATGGCTCACATGCGCATTCCTGACGATGCGCCCAGAGGAAGGATCAGCCAAGAGCACAGTATTAGGGTACAACAACTTAACCATGTCAAATGGACCTACAAACCAGGTCATGAGCTTACTCCCATGATCAGCGGGGCGTGAAGGGAGCGCAAAAGACCTGCAAAACACAGAATGCCCGACCTCAAAGTCAGACACAACGCGTCGAGCATTATAACACGCTTGTAAGCGTCCCCGCTCATCATAAAGGCGACCCAGCACTTCTGCGCTCAGACACTCTCTTGCACACCATCTGACATGGGCACAGCCGGGGAAGGAACGCCCCACACATTCAACTGTGGGTACAGGACATCCCGACCCAACACAACACGTGCGGAACTATGACCTGTAACTCCGGGCACAGCTGTGTTAAGGTTGACTAAGTCTAAATCCTGATCCCAGAGTGCTTGCTGGTGTGACGCGTCCTTTGCGTCTGCTGCGTGTTGCTGTGGTTATTGTAGTCACTGTAGTGGGCGTTGAGGTTATGTTTCGTGAAGTGCGCCGGATAGCTCAGTTGGATTAGTTTTTCTACACCATTAGCCAGGTTTTAACTTTAAGTGAGACACTCCAGATTCATCAGTAGTTATATTTATTTATATAGGTGCATTACATT
>PNEQ01081273.1:5406-41887 GCA_003012365.1 Medauroidea extradentata
TTGACCCGGACTAGTGCGGGATTATCGTCGGACTAATTTTTGTCTTATTCATAGACGCGGACTATATCTAGTCCGACGTTACTTGCCGTTTATGAATAAGGTAACACTTGGTCCGGACTATAGGACCAACCCTGGACTAACTGGCACAAGATGATCTCAGGATCATCTCGGAACTATCTCACGACTATGAATAAGGCCCCTTGTCTTTGACTTTCAGTTTTAAGTTTGCCGAAGAGGCTGCTTGACTAAGTACGCCGACTCCATGACAAGTCATGCATTGCTCAATTGTTGTAAAGTTTTCAATTATTGTATAACCGCCTTTGTAGGACGGCTATACTTACCTTATCAGAGATTTGCTTCCGGTGCTTACAGGCGGGTGAGATGTCTCCAGATGGACAGAGAGTGGTAAGGGCGGTGTTTGTCGGCGCAGATAAAGGTAACTGGTGTAGGAACACGTCCTGATAGCTGGCTAGGAGGGTGTGTTGATGGCTTATCAAGTATGGCAGGGGAGACAGCGGTAATCTAGGAAGAAGACACGAGCCGCTATGTGTTGTCGGAGTAAGGAAATGGTGTTTATAAACCAGAGTGTTGGGTTGTGTCGAGACTGGCGACCGCATCACATTCACTGCCAGGGCAATTATTGACACTGCTTTCCCGCAGAAGAGACCGCCTAGCCTCGCACCAGGGTGACCAAACTATGTCCCTGCCTGGACCCCACAGCTCCTCGTCCTACATGTATACTGCTCTCACCGGGCGAGCCATGCAACTACCCCTATCCTGATCATGGTTTCCCTATATCACTCCACGCGCTGCAGGCCATGGCAGATTCCTCTCCCATCTCCCGCCCTTGTGCCAGTTTATGTGTGAGACTGTCTTTAATGACCTCGTTGTGGGCGAAACGTGAAGTCCAATATAACACATTATATTTTAAGCCTAAAACCTTAGTGGTTTAAACTATTTACTTAAAAAAAAATTGTTAGCTTACTAATTAGTTGAAATTATATAATTATCGTCAAGGAAAATTGAGGCTGAACCGTGAAAATAGTATGGAATTAAACTGTTGTACGGTTTCAATATATCTGCTCTGTTATATACGTAGAGAAATACTTCTAGCAGAAGAACTAGACATATAGATTCTTGTTATATTCTGTTTTACACAACTTGAGTAAGTTTTGACAGTTCTGAGCGCATGTAATCTTTTTTTATATGTTCTGCTTGTTTCATAAAATGTAAATCGAATTATTTGGGTTGCTGTGCCAAACATTTCAAAACAGTATTGAAAGTTTTAAACCCTTACAGTTATGCAACACTTAGCATTGTTCAACTTATAAATAGAGCAAATGTTGAATATTGTTACTTAACAACTCTGGTAACGCCAGGCTGTGTTCTAAACATGTACAGGAGCGAAACATTTGGCTGGAAACAATTTTACCATGCCTACTTTCTTTACAATGTTGATGTGTAGAATATTTCTGCAACGAGGGTGTACGGCAAACTGAATTATTTGGTTGGATATGTGAAGTTGCTAGAGAATGTTGAGTGGCAGACAACTCACTGTGAGTTTTCAGAACTATATTCACTAACAGTGACGTATGCAACAATTCAGTGTTTCTTAACATTCCTACATCTGTGTGGTAAATTTACAAGGAATGTTTACAGTGTTCTTAAACGAACATGAGATGCCCATTTATTTCACCATGGTGTATGTTCAGTTAATGTTGTCTCAATGCGACTTAATAATATTTACGTTAAGTGTCCAAGGAATTGTCAGAAGTTATTCAGTGACATGAATCAGAGTTTAATAAGGAAAATAACAGTAACCAAGGATATATGCTGCATGGGCATTCAAATTTATGCATTTTAATGCGGCATGTTCTGTATAATTCGCACACGTTTTCAAGGCGTTGATAACTTATTTTTTAAAATAAAGATATAGTAAGAGTGTTGACGCATACAATTTCTATCTTATTACAAGCAACATTACTCTCCTGCTTCCAGAAAGATATGCAACCAGAGTTGCATCTTGGTCACAGATGTGTCGCTGCTTGAAACTTTGATGTCAGCGTTCTCTGCTACCTGTTCTATCAAACATCTCCAATGTTTGTATTGTAGAGACATGTGTTGATAGAAGTGGTGAAGGAGAAGACAGACACTAGTTGAGCGTGTTGTGCATAGAGGCCATGATACATGTGGTTAGAGTGCAAGAATGCGCCTTATATTCCACACCCTAACATGTCCATGTCTCACTGCTTGTAGCTGCACTTATGTTATATTATTGCACGTGTTAATATGAACTACAGCTTCCATCATGTACTCTACTTCCTCCTGTACATTCAGGACACTGAGTGCGTGCACAGATAAAACAGGTTTGCATTGGCTACAAAATATTTTGTCAATTTAGACCCTACCAAATAACTTTGTGGTGAAGACCAAATATTTTGCAGTGGCCAGAAAACTTTTTGTTGGATTGTTTATTATTTTGTAATCACCAAAACACTGCTTATTGAACGCTACAAAATGTTTGGTGACCACCACATAAATGTTTGGTAGAGAATAAATTGACAAAATATTTTCTAGCCACTATAAAACGATTTTTTCTGTGTGGAAATTACATTTGTAGCACGTGGGCTGTTTTATTGTCTCTTTAATGACACACGATAGGAGTAAAGTATTACGAGTTGTCTACAGATGATAGATTTTATAGTTCGTGTGAACAGACCGTATTGCCAGAAAGAACAGTTATTTACGCGAAAACGTACATCATTGAAAATGTCATTAAATACACATTTTTTTTGTATACTAAAATATCAGAATTTGCATACTCTTCACTTGCGTTGTGGATATATGGAATTAAAACTTCAATTTTCTTTTAAATTTAAGATAAAAAATAATATAGAACTGTTAGAAAGAACTTGAAGTTTTTTCCCTTCTAGTTCATCTAACGATTATATTGTGAGACAGCAAAACCGTCTTGATTGTTTCTGTCACATTGCAAAAACATCCCGGCAATAAAAGAAATTCAGATAAATGTACAGTTTCTGGAGAAAAAGCTTACTGTTAGACAAACTAAAAATATTCCCAAATATTAATTATAAAACTCTTTATGTGCGCTCTTGATATAGGTGGGTCAGGATGAAGTAAGCACTTTTTAAACACAGTTTTTTTTTTTAATTCAAATAATTTATACATCCGTGCCACTTTTACTATAAACAAATCAACCTAAGCAATAATGATAGTGTTAAGAGTGTATTATTGGCAAGTGAATGTCTGCAGTGACAGTTAATAGTAGGTACATTGTACCTACTGGTCTACACAAAGTGGTGACTTTACCTCGTATCTCGTATAGTAGATATGGAAGCAGGCTAGCTCGGTGACAGAATGTCTAGATGGAGGCTGTCATGTTGGCATGTGTGGATTGTTGTTCCATCACTGTATGAAGGCGAGTGTCAGTACTACCAACATCATCGCTGGCTGGAATAACACTAGCTCCTCTCCCCATGCCCTAGCTAACTGATATACTGTCCATTGCACTGCTAAGCGGAAAATCACAGAGAAATCCGTAACAACTATTTTGAGAAACTTTTTTTATAGCAAACACGTAAGAATGCTTAGTTAATTCACGTATTTTTCTGGGTTTTAATTGAATTATAACACGATTATTTATGAACTGGAATGTAAATAATAAATCGTAAGCTAATTTGCAATATTGTCAGATTAATTAGACTCGTGGTAAGGGATAATAGCTAGGAACAGTTGAATATCGCTAGTACATGTAATGCCGACATATTTAACACGTGTTGTGTCTTGCATGCTTACACGCAACGATACGACGTCAATATTTTGCAGTCGAACCACATACGTTCAGATGTGGCGTTGCGATATTTTCATTGGCGCAGTCAAATATGGACAGTGAAATAACCAAGGAATGACGTAGGACGTTCATATGCTGCATAGAAGCTTAGTATACAATACAACATTTCCTCGCGGCTAAGTAGGGGCCTTAATAATTACACAATAGTAGGGAACCTCATTTCTGGTGTAAAAATTTCTGCATCAGACGTTTCAGTGGTCACGTGCACATATGCAGCTCTGCTCGCAGTCACAGGCTGGATGTTTGTAATTATTCCCTGTCTGAACGTTTCATTGCAAGTCACAGTCACGTGAGAGACGTATTTCCACCAATATACGCAGCCAATAACAATGACGTAAAACTGCAGATGTGCACGTAAGGCACTGAAACACGCTGGCGTAGAATCAGGGCTGCCAACCATCGCACAGTAAATATAGCTATCAGACGTCCAGAACAACCTTCCTGAAACAATTGCTGCAGTATTGATATTAAACAGGGAATGCTTACTGAAGAAAACATTAAACTATTAATAACAAATTACGTACGGGGCGTCAGTCTGGGGCTTCAAGTACTGGCACATTATGTTGGTTATATCGTGAGCTCAGTGAATGACACTGTCGTCTGTTGAAACCAGATAAGCTATTCTAAGAACGAGCTGTGCCCAATAAAACGTTGATCCATGCACAGGAAGTCTTCTCTGCCGCCTTGTTGTAAAATATGTTGTAACAATTGTAACCCTTTGGGCTTGGTATCTTGTAAGAGGGATATCCGTGTAGACAGAGTTGATATTCTTGAGAACACTTTCATGTCACATACGCCCACGTATGAAACAACTGATTTATGCTGGTCATATTAGACTGTATTGCGCGTAAAGTACACAAGTCTCAACTATAATTACGAAAAGAAAAGCAAAAAACTGATTCTGGATACTTTTTGTTTAGTAGATGACAGTTGAATTGCACTGTGTAATTTAAATGCTTTAAGTGAGTGAGTGGAGAGATTTAGGTCTGTTTAACATCGAGGTCTTCAGCGCTGGTGAGGGGTGACATGAGGAGAGTATGGAGCAGCGCCGGAATGAAAGAGCGGGGGAAACGAGAGATTCCCGAGAAAACCCGCCGACCAGCGGCATCGTCCGGCAATATTCCCACACGCGATAAATCTGGGGACCGACCCTGCCGGGAAGCGAACCCGGATCGTCTTCGTGGGAGGCGAGAGGTCTGACCACTCGGCCACCGCGGACCCTAAATGTTTTAAGAAAAATACTGTAACTTTAATGCCGTTATATTATCCGGAGATATAATTAAAGTTTGAGCTGACTCAGCTTACATCAACTAACTCGTCAATACCTGCCTACGCTTGTAAAGTGACGGGCTCCACCTACTGAGTGTTATCAGCTCAGAAATGACGCAGCTATAAGGGTGACATTGAAGCGTGTATTAAATGCTACATCGCCACTGCGATGTAAGCGCTGAACTAGCGTGCAAGATTACCGCCAATATACTTTGTTTACAGTTAAGTGACGACCATATAGTTGTATTTGTGGAATGTCTGTAGCGAAGTTCAGCGCACGTTTATATCAGAGTTCCACATACATCCGGTCAGTGAACATTGAAGTACGTCAGTAAGGAAATGCAGGGATTTAGCTTGAAGTGCTTATAAACAGTGCTTTTAACGAGAATGGTGTCTTTAACAATCACATTCTGTGCTTGATCGAAAAGTGTTTTCCTTCCATGCATTGACACAACGGGATGATGTAGAATAGTTTCGTAGATAAAGTATTTCCCTGTACATTGCAACTAATTTGAAGTGCGTGCTAGGCGGCCCACTTAAGTTTAAATGGACAATCACTATCAGCATATATTAATTCTCAATATAACATTTTATAAATATAACTTTACAAACAATAAATGTCCTGCATAAAGTTTTAATTAATTGCAAATTTCTCATATGGAATTATTCTCCCAGAAATTCGACGATGAAAATTTTGGTTTCAAAGATAATTCTTTATAATAGATTATTTTCTAATTCGTTTAAACATTGATTGCCCATTTAAACAGCTTGGCTTCGGGCTAGGTAGGTATAGGCAGGGTCCTTAGTACTTACTTAAATTGTAAGCGAGTTATTCCCGCGCTAGGCTGTTAATTATTTCAGTTTCGTCACTATATTTCTTACGCTTCATAACGTACCTCGTAGTATTTTTTCATTGTTAGAAACTACATGTTTAACTATAAACACTGAAAACGTCGGAAACATCTTATAATAATCCCCTCCCCCAAGTGTTTAATTCCTGCAGAATATGTTCGCCTTCTGAACGCAGATAATGGTTGCTGGCGGAAGGCGGTACTGTGAGGAGGGACTGAGTAATAACACGGAAGATAATTCAGTAAGGCGTATCTCTGTCCCAGCTTCTACTAAGTACACCAGGCAGGCAGCGTACTTATAGTACTACCTCTAATGCGATCTTACAGTTTACATTTCACAAAAATCTTATGAGCTTTCAAAAATAACTTTTATCATAGTATTACTTCCATAATTTTACGTTGAAAACGTTTGAGGACAACTGTGGCTTTGACGCAACTACATTGTCTTTGGTGCGTAGCTCCGCTGTGTGTGTATTACAAGTAGTTCCTTGTGTTCATAACTATGTCATCTAAGGAGCCGAGGTTGACGAGCAGTCACACCTTGCCTCCCATCTAGGCGGTCTGGGTTCCATCCCCGGGGAGTTCGGGCCGGGATTGGATTAATGTCATTGTGTTAGCCAGTTTGGTGTTCGTTTCAGTCGTATGCAGCCTAGCATTTCTGTTGTCATTCTTGCACCTTAATTCGTTATCAACTGTTTTCTATTTGTTTATGCACTACTAATTCCATGATAGATAGAGAGAGAGAGAGAGAGAGAGAGAGAGAGAGAGAGAGAGGGAATGTGTATCACAGTTTGTTTCCTGCATTGTTCGCGCTGTTTGCTGTGTGGAGTGACGTAGCTAATGTCGAGATAGTAATATCTGAGTGCAGTTATAGTTTGCTGTTGGGAACACCGCACTCTACTACGAGGTTCATACACGTCGCGCCAAGCGTGGCGTGGCTGCACACCTGGTCACCCCTGGTTCCATATTTACCTACTTATTACGTGAGGGGACGGAAACAACAATACGCCGCTCCCCTACCACAAAAAATATAGGAAATAAGGGAGGGCTACCTGGCCACAGCAGATGGGCAGCGTTGTGTAAGGGGGGGGGGGGGTGTACGACCCACAATGCACCGCGCCAGGTCCTAGTGAAGCCTAGTTACAAGGTGTTCATCTCTGCTGACGTCACTAGTACATTCTCGCCAGTCGCATTCCTCAGCGCCAGATAAATAAACTCTGAAAACAAAACTTCATATCTACACGTTTTTAAAAAGTCAGTTCGGAATAAACACAGACCAACAACCTTGTACCGAACTTAAATTCACTAGATTTCGGCGTCAGCGATTGGTCTTCAGAAATGCATTACTTGAGAAACAGTTCTGTTCACAAAGTCGGCAAACAGTATTGTCTAGGGTTGCTGTTATTTATTTATTTATTTCAAATTGGCTTCGAGAAACCTACAGTTTTAAACTTTTGGCTCTGAACTACGTACCACGCCCTCTTAGGTGGCCGCCTGCCTCACTTCAAATGTGTTGCAGTGTGTTAGAAAACAGTTGTTTTATCTACGAAAATATTCCACGTGTACCATTGTGCCAACGTACGAAAAGAAAACACACTTCAGGCAAGGACGGAACCTCATTGCTAAGACGCCACGCTCATTAAAAACATTTATACATGTATCGACCCTAGCTAATAGCCGTTGACAACGTTTTATCAAATACTTTTCTGTAATAACGTATTATTCTGATTTAATTTCTGGATTAATCATGTTCTACAATTAATTCCGTACTATGTATTAATGCCGAAGTAGTAAATTACTTTCAGTAAGTTGTCGTAAATGGTTACAATTGCAATTTTACGAATCTTTATATTTAAAATAATATATATGATGCATTTGACTCTATTTCATGTTAGTTTATATTCACCTTCGTCTTAAAGTAGTATATTAATAAATAACACTATTAAATTTGGGAGCATAACTTGAAAATACATTACAGTTTTTGAAGATTATAAAAAATTACTCAGTAAATGTTGTATATTTTTGTCACGCTGTTACTAATCTAGGTGAAATATTATTTTCGATCTGCGCCAGTACAGAGTTGCAATAGGCTCAAAATATCAAGAAAGAAAACACATCTAAATAAGCGTATAGTCCTATATGTGTGTAAATATACATACGCATTGAAGCAAGTTTTAATCGATTGACTGTGCCCTTGAGAAACATTTTTAACAACCACTTCGAACCTGTTTTAAAAATTATGGAAGAAACTTAAGCCGAAATTGTGAACTATTTGACAAACACATTATTTTCAGGAATCCGTATATTTTGTTTTTTAATTTAAATTTATGTTAAAAAGAGTTACGATTATTTTTTTCGTAGTAGGTTTGTAAGTTGTAAGCCTATCACATATCCAGGAGAAGTCAGAATACAGCAAAGCCACGTGGATGAAAGGATTGACAAAAAATGAAATAGGTTCGTTATAAAAATACGAGGCGCTAATGTTGAGTAGGACGTAGTATTACGCCAACCTCATAATTCCTCGTTAGTCCCAATACCGCTACATAATGGACGTTTATATATCTCGCGAATATCCGTGAACGCTAAAGCGAAACATTAGATAACTTTTTCGCTGCGAAATGTTCGCTTGGTGACAAAGCGGAAATAATAGCCTGCAGCTTTATTAATATTATTCTGCTTCGACATTATTATCCTGCATTCAAGCAGTTGAAAAGCCACGAGAGAAAAATGAAATAAATGAAATACATTACCTACGTCGTATATAAACATTGCCTGCTGTGGAAGGTCTCATTACTTTCCACTACGCATCTGGCGGAGCTGGTAAAATACCAATGTTATTCGCTCGTAGCTTGTCGAATATTTGCATTCTCTTGCAACGAAGGGATTCATACACCTGGATCCGGGAGGAGGGAGGCAGGAGGTGGCAGTGAATACAACAACCTCAGTAAGTGACTTGGCAGCTAAAGCATTTGTTTAAGACTAAAAAACAGCAAATCTAGGAAATATTTTTGCCAAGTGTTATGTATCATCAGCTAATTACGACTTCTTTTTTATTTTTGTGTATATCCTCGTTTTCAGTTATTTTGTGTTATCGTGTGTTCTCAGAGAGTTAGCAAACTTTGCCTGCAACGGCGTGTGTCCAGAATAATGGTTAGGAGCATACATCCGCTGTGGTTAAAGTAGATTGTTTGCTAAGTTCCAATATAGCATGTCCATATATGACGCTACCTTCTATGTCATTGCCGCTGTCTACATCTGCCTGGACCAATGATAACTGCTGCGCCGCTACTGAATATTTGTGATTGGTCTTTCATCAATTACATCCTGCAATCACACAAGGAGCAGGCAACTGCATTGGTTTCCTAAATATTATAATTTATTGGTTTGTGGACACACGCCGTTGCTCAAGTTTTGCTGCTCAAACCTGTGTTGAATGACAAAGTACACACAATCTCAAGGAAAAAACAAATATAAAACACTCACAAAAATTAGATAAAAGCAACCCCAGAGAAATTATGTCAGATTATTATTTTATATATATATATATATATATATATATATATATATATATATATATATATATATATATATATATATACGTTCTGAATTCCTCTGCGGTTGCTTTTTTTCTAATTTGTGTGTGTGTTTTATGTTTGTTTTTTCATTGTTCTTTTTTTAACTCTGTCATTCAACAAAGGTTTGATCAGCAAAACATGATCAATGGCGTGTGTCCACAAACCAATAAATTATAATTGTGAACTCCAATTGCAACAAACATTTAAAAATCTTCCTAAATATTGTGGCACGAGTCATTCTTGTCTTCTTCCACTATCTCTAATAATTGTTCACTTGGGCGTACGATGCGAAAATCTTTCAGTAATAATATGAGCAATCACACTTGGAATTGTGTGTCCAATAGCGATCATGTTTGCTTGGCCACTGAGCCTCTAGGAAAGTGAACTAATCCTTACAAAGTTGCGAGGTTATCTAGAAAACAAGTTAACATCGCCAGACGACGCCATGTATACATATGACAACATTTAGTGTAGGCGTCGACCCTCGTTGATGAGACGTCCTGTTGTCGCGACCATATCACTCAAGAAACTCAGTTTATTCTCATTTTCTTGTTATAGACTTAATTAGATAGAGCGCGATCTACCCAGTCATTAGTACTTCGCCGATAACAGACTTTATAACACTGCGAGAATATTAATTCCTCCAAGTGGGAGTTGCCATTCACAACCCCGCCTCATCCACTCTACTTGGCAACTTATAGTTTGACACATGGTGTTGTAACCTTACTCGATTAGCATGTAAGAAGGCCGTAATTACCATAGGTGTAAAACTAATTAACAGAAGAGCCAAGTTATTAGGCTGACCATGTTGGTTCAAGCTGCTCAGCATAGTTATTTTCGATATTTTATATTTGTTCCCACAACTGTTGAACTCGTATCAATTTTTTATGTCCACATTCTTTAAACGTTTCCAGTGTGTTATAGTTTTGTGTTTAATTTCATTTTAGACTTAAACGTGTACTATTTTTTTCAGTTGGCCAAACACTTTCCTACATAACTCACAGCGGATAGCCAATATTGTACGTGCATGTCGTCAAGTATAGGGGTAGGTGTTTTTACACAAGATGGTAAATTAAGACTGACTGTCGTTAGTTTCACAATTAATAAAACTCAAAGAGTCCATATACGTGTAATATAACACATTTCATTAAGCTTAATTTGTGAATATGTGATAAAGCAATAATCTGTAAAATATTTTTCTTTCGTTTTATTCATTTACCTTTTGTGTTTAGGGTTAAGTATTGGAGTAAACCTTTGATTTTTCATTTAATTAAAAAAAATTACTAACAAGCAAAATAATATTTATTGTAGGTTCTAAGCAATAATATTAAACATTTAATTAAAAACTAATGTAGGTTCCTAATCAGCCACAAAGTTTCATTATGTAGATGAACACGAAATTGTTTGTTCTGAGTACTCTTTACAAGCATGAATGTGAAAAGAAAACTTGACTAAATACGATTTGAATAATAATTAAAAACTTGAATTTACGTATGAGTGAATGAGTATTACTTATTAAGTTTTTTTTCTGAGCATTATTTTAATCGTTTGTTATTATGGTTGAATAATTGGTGAAACTATATATTTCACAGAATTTCAGATACTCATGGATTAACAAAGTTATATTAATAGTAGTTATTAATGAGTACTTTTTAATATTGCACATAAAAATTAATGTGATATGAGAATTGTGGTTAAGTGTAATAGTAGGAACAGTTTTCTTATGAGAAACTTGTCATTTTCAGCACTTTTAGGAGCTTGGAAATTATGTTTTTAACTAGCGGGCGGCATTTTTAAAATCATAGGGACACATATTGAAGTGTCTTATTTTCGTAGATAAACGCTTTGGAAACATTTATAGCAGTTACACATGATAAAATAGTTTCTGTACCACGTCACAGCACGTCTCACGCGCCAGGATTTGCAAGCTAGCCTGCTCGTATATCTGCAAGCTAGCCTGCTCGTATATTTGCAAGCTAGCCTGCTCGTATATTTCCGCTATCATTCTCTCTAGCAAGCAGCAATGCCGGCCACACTAGGTGAAACTAGAAGTGTGCTGATAATGTAGGGGGTCATGATTGGAGGCTGGCGTGCTAACCACACGATCACAAGTGCCTGTACTTGACTACGACGTGTTGAGACAGTGTATATATACATCTTACCACTGCGCCCCTCCTCTGCTGCTAGAAGTAAGACGAATGTGTTGTTGATAAGGCCAGCAAGACCAACTACAGCTTGATGTATGTTGAGCCAGGCTTCTTTGTGAGATGTACAAGATGTGTGAGAAGACACGAACTGTCCATACATACGTAATATAGTCTTATATCTGACAGCGACTGTTATGTCGGCCATATTCAAAGTGATGATAGCCTGTCTGTATGTCTGTGATGTTGGGAACTGCAGTATGATTGTACCTGTACAATATACTACTGCTCCCACCTGCATATTATGGGTGCAGGTTAAAATTCTGAACAGCCTAAATATGATTGTATGTTGACCTGACGTAACATATATGAAATAATACCTGGTGTGGGAGTGCAAGAGGGGACTAACTCCGTGCAGTGTTACCACATTGCGCACGTAACGTGGCGCCGTACAACATTTTGTCGCTTACGTCAATTAAGCCTAGGATCCACGTGGTGATCTTAATATGAGTTTGTTTCTGAACATCTTGTATATATACATATATATATTATATATATACATATGTGTATGCATAGGCTACTTACATGTAGGCCTATATTTGTATATATATATATATATATATATATATATCTTATCCGAGTGGTTAAATATCTGCAAACATACACACACACACACACACATATATATATATATAACTTTATCATAATGTTTCAATATATTATTTCAATGATATATTAATTTGTTTGTAAACTAAATTTGTGGTCAAACGGGTTTATTTGGACCTTAGAGTAAGATATTTACTGTCTGCCAATTATTAAGTTTATTTAGTTCATGTAAATAAATAATTCATACATAATAATTTTCAGTGGATGAAACTTTGAGGGACACATTGTTTTATAATTATTACTTTGGAAAAAGAACTTGTACCACCCCTAATTTAAAAAAATATGACATGATATCTTTGTCCAAAAACATAAGAAAACCACTACATATTCCCTTGCATACCATAATAATGTAATTTGGTTAACATAAAGAGGGTAAAATTATCTGCACAGGATGTATATAAGCACATCTCACGATAGGATATATAACCGCCTGTACAACTTGCTAAGTGTTAGTTGTAAGAGTTCACACTTCATCTCACTACACTAACACTAACAACTAGGGATCGTGCCGGATACTAACATTACCGTCGCCCCACAACCTGAGGTCCTATCATGTTTCAGTTTCTTGGAAATAGCAATCCTCGCCGCGTTTCCCTGAGGAATGAAGGGTTTGATGGCTCCACGGAGACCTGTATTTGTCTAGCATGTGCTTGTGGTCAGGTAGGAGCTGCGCGCGGTCTGCCCCGCCTCAACACAATCTCTCCTCTCATAGAGGCAGACGGGGCAAGTGGTAATTATTTTTTTTATCGTAAATAAAGGCTAGATGAGGGGGGAGGGAGGCAGTAGATATAGTAAATGAACGGTAGCAGGCGAGTATTTCTGGAACCTCCACATTCCTAGCAGGTACAACACGAGCCTGCTTGTTAATTTGTATTATGTTACATGCCTTGCATTCCACTCTGGCTTCGTTATGTTGGCAGGAATGTTGCCTCTTCTGCCTTCTACTGCTCCCCCTGCATATTTTCTACAATTCTTCCACGTTGTAACTCTGCATGTTTTCGCATTCATTTTGCTTGCTTTATTTCTCACGATGCTGAAAACTTTACAGTATAGAGTTATAATCGGATGGAGGTGTTGGCTTTAATTGTATCCAAGAAAAATTAATACTGCCAATTTAATTATTCTGCCACCCCTTCTGACCACTCAGAATATGTATTAACAAGTACAGTGAATCATGGTATATACGGGTACTTGTTTACACTACCAAATGTCCCTACAAAAAATAATTTTCTTAACTACTACTAAGTACATTTATACTGTTTGCCTTTGTCTGTCTGGAGTCCAGCAAGTGTATCCTTGTCTCCATACACGAGCTCTTCACTACACAATACCTGTTCCCGCACAATGCTCTCCACGCCACAGTTGTCTACATACCTCGCTGCCACCGATGTCGCTCGTACTCTCGGAACTAAACTCTCTCACAAACCACAGGCTACTTATAGACAGCTCCTCAAGAGACAAGCAGTTATATAGACACGTCACACGTATGTATAGCCACTACACATTCAGGTCCACCATTTATCTCTAAAGGTGCTGCCAAAAATATGTGATTTGGCGGGCCTTGTAATAATGTAAATCTTGATGCAGACTCTTTCAAACGGTGCAAGCGTGTCAGCTTGTTGCCCGGAAACTGCCTCATAATAAGGACAACACGCTAATCTTGTGCCAAACTGCAGACAAATGTAACTGGCAAAGTGTACGATGACATTTTACGTTCACATGTGGCAGGATACTCCTCTCTTGCGCTCCACATATCTTACTACCAATGTTCTTACATGCATGTTATAGGTGATGGCTCAAATCCCGAGCAGTCCAGACATGATTCTAAGTTTACTCGACGTCACATACACAAAATAATACCTGGGCGAGGAGCACAAGAGAGGACTATTTCCATACAGTGTTGCCATATTGTGAACGAGAAATGTCATGCAACATAGTGCCACTTACATCTTCGTCTCCAATTAGCCCAGTATTGGCGTGATATGCTTACTATACGGTAGGTTCCATACATCCTGTATGTTTAATATTACGTCATGTAATGGTAGGGTTACTTGTGAATGTCTGACAGAGGTTAGTTGTATATGAGGAGACAGCACGTCAGTTCCTAGAGGCTAGAGTAAGGTGTGATGTGTGTGCTATGTCGCCCGTACAGCTTCCAGGCTTCTAGCGCACAAACTGTGTTCACCTAGGCAGCTACCTTAAGCGTGTTCACGTGGCAATTGTGCGTAATTGTGTATTTGTACGACGTAATGTTAGTTTTATACACGTTACTGGTGAATACAATTTACAGTTGTGAAACTTTTTCCAGCTCACATAGCCTTCCCATAGCGGCATGCCAAAGTCAACATTTGCAAGTTACGGGAGCATGCTAATAACAAAAACAAACAGACTTACTCGAACGACATAATTTATACTGAAACTTGATAGTATGGGTCATTTGTTAAAATATTTAAAACCACACAGATGAATCCGTTTGCTTGTATATTTTTAAATTGGCCATATATGAAGAAATTTATTTTATTTTTAGAATATTTTAAAAAATACAAACCAATTGCATTGTGTGATTTTACATTTTTTAGCATATGTCCCACATTATCTAATTTCAGTGTAAATTATTTCATTCGTGTAGGTCAGTTGGATTTTGTTATTAGCATGTTCCCGTAACTTGCAAATTGACTTTGACATGCCGCTATGGGGAGACTATGAGAGCTGAAAAAAATTTCACGAATGGGAGATGTATTCAAAAGTAAGGTGTATAAAACAAACATTTCGCCGTACAAATATAAAGTGAGGCACTTTATGCCGCGTGTACACACACATTAGGTCGCACTGTGTACTGAGTGTTGATCTCTGAGCGAGGTAGTAGACTACGTGTAGGAGGAGGTGGGGGTGGGTTGATGGCGTAGTCCAAGTGTACTGAAGACAACCTGCTTGTTGTGTTTGGTTCAGTTCCATACTGCTTCACTGAGTGATCCTTGCAAGTACTTCACACTCTGCTCACATCACAGTCCCTCCTACACGTATGCTCAATACATTTAACTTCTTGCTAGTAACAAAACAATCACCGTGTAAGGCAGCTATGTAACAAACAAACTCATAATTTTCATTTATTCTGAACGTTGTTTCGTTAGTACACATTACTACGCTTGCATTTTTCATCTTATAAATTTTTTTGTATCCTATTTATTTCGCAAAATGATTTTTCAAAGTCAAAAGTTGACTGTTTTGGGTACATGCACAGAGAACAGTTGGCCTTCTTATTCAAGAGGATAATTCAAACAGAAAATAACAAAATGAGTTTTTTATTGACAACTGCTTACAGAATGGTGAAAAAAAAAAACCGCGTGCATGTAATATTTGGGACTGTTTATTGCTATTATACACGCAGTGATAGCAAAATGAGGAGGCAGTTTACTAATACCGTAACTGCAGCTGGCTATTAACTTTTTTGCTGTTTGTGCAGCATACAACGATACTGTGTTTTAAATACAGCAAATGATGTGCACTGCTGGAGATTGTCTGGAATGTCATTCCAGAGCCGGCAAGCTCGGTAACTAAATGATTTTCATACATTTTTCGTCGGTGCTTGGGAATTTGAAGGTAATTTTTGTGTTATATCTGTGTGTCAAAGATTGTTCACTGATTTTGGTGTACAAATAAGTCGGTAGCTTGTTACGTTTTATATTTTTTAGTTGTGTAACGAAGTGAAATTTGCATCTATTGTACATATTGAGTCAATTTGTCCTTGATAAAGGTTCGCTGATGTGCGTTTTATACAAGTAAACAAACAACCCAGCGCAATAATTGAAAAGTGGAAGTACAAAGGAGTCACAGATTTTTTACTTAAGTTATTTTGGCAAGATCTTTTTGAATTTGTATAAGTCTGAGCCTGTAGTAGCCGGTTTGAATACAGGTGGAAACATGTTTGTGCCATGTGAGGTTTTCGTCAAATGTTTCCCTAGGTTCCGATAATGATGACAGGGCGAGACAGGGATGCGATTTATAGTAATTTCGATGGGAAGACTAATTTTATGGAAAAGATATCAGTAAGGTAATCTGACACTTAATAGGGCCTGCTGTATTCTTATTGGTCACTGACGATTGCGTGTACATCAATACGGTTAGAAGATAAATTAAGTGCAATTTAACTTAGTACGTTAAAGTTTCCATGATTGGTGTTGGGTTTACACATTTAAGCATAAACTACCTATTAAGAAAAACTAAAAACCGTTTTCGCCAAAGATGTGATACAGCAAAACACTTTGATCCTCGGGTTGGGTTGCTTCATAATTTAATTTAATTTATCTTGCCACCGCTTGTCCTTTGCTTTAGTATAAAGTGATTGTGGTATCAAAGTTGTAACTGCTGTGAAACACGCTACTTAAAGGCAAGATTATAGCATTTGATATGTTTTAGTGTCGGTGAGTAATAATTGTAGTTTAACATAGCTGAATTCGTAACCTACATCTTTATTCACTGTGAATTTTTTTCAGGTAGGTAAGTGAGTTGGCGTTAGTGTCGTCCTTAAAACGGAAAAATGCAAATGTTGGCTTTAACGAGCCATTACAGAAAAACTGTCCGATATAAAATTTTTATAAGAGAAAAATTTAGTCACATAGTATTGAATATGCATTCCGATAATGTGTGTAATAAAATGTTGAATGCTTTGCTGCGAGCACCTTAACTGAAATCTTCCACACAAAGTCTCTTACAAACCCATGTCTCAGTTTAAACGTGCAAATTAATTCCTTACGCATACATTTATACAACTGAACATTTCACAAGAAATCTAAAAATAATGTATTACTAAAATTCAAAACTGCAAAATAATGTTACAAGTTTGGACAAAACTGAAATATGGGCAATTCTCATGAGTTATTTTGGGATAGAGGTCTTATAATTAGAAATAAAAGAGTTAAATTAGGTGCTGGATTTAATAGTTCACAAAGCTACGAAATACACAAAACAGCAATCAACTATAACTCTCACAACACAGTTAGTTATGCTCACAATTAGTACTGTGCCACAGAACGTTAATTAACATAGACAATTAAAGCACAAGAATATTTACCATTAATCAATTAAAGACTACAAATCACAATAAAAATTCAGTCAATTATCCAATCAACAATCTTCCAAATAGTGACAATGTACAACCTTAACAGTCCTAAGGGAGGATGGCTCACCATGAACAGTGCAGCACCCAGAGTGCACCACTGTCTTCACTCTTCAGGTCTTCGGTTCGACTCCCGTCGCGCACCACCGTCTTCACCTATCGACCCGCAGCAGAAGCCCTCTTGTCTCACCCAGTACTGCTCCGAAGTTATATGCCTGTAGCCTCGCAGTAGACTCCGACGTCACCAAGACGTCTTCCTCACATCACCAAGATGTCCTCACCAGTCTCTCTGCACAAGCTTAGCACCTCCTCCGAGCAGGACCAATAGCGAACTCTCGAAGCACTCCTTCTCTTGAATCACCAAGTAGACAGTCTCCTCAAGTAGCCAGTTACTGCCCTCCTCGACACAACACCGTCAGTGTTGTTTTCCACAGCCTCTGCAGCACTCCAACACAACACCACAAGTGTTGTTCATCCTTCCTGCAGCCCGCTGGCGTCACACAGCCTCGACACCAACCACTACCTTCGTGTTGCCATACTCGAGACGCCACACCTTGTCAGTTCCGCCGATGGTACGTCAGCCTCGTCGCCGTCGTGATACCACCCCCAAGGCACTGGGTCCTCATCTCTGCGCCGCCGTCAGTGTCTCCTCTTGGCCCATCACTTCTCACGACATCCATCGTCGCCCCAGTGGCAACGCAGACCCTAAGGGCGCTGCCTCTCACCACTCTCGCTTCTCACTTCATACTCATATTGTTCCTCTTCAGACTTCTGACTCCAGACTCCAGACTGACTGCACAATACTAGACTGATTCTTCAAGACTCACTGCGAGACTAAGACTGACTCGTCAAGACTGACTCACTGACTGACTAATGTTGCGCAGTGCCGAGGTTTTTATACGGCCTCTTCAGTGACGTCAATCGCTGATGAAACATGATGACCTGAGGTATAAAAATAGACATTATCTCCTTGTGCCTGTTGGTAGTCACGTATACACATTGGCGTCATCGAAGTATCCCAATGACGTCTCTTGGGAGTTGCAACATAGTTGCGAAAACCCATGACATCACTGGTCGACTCAGGCTGTCCGCCTAGCATGATGTAACATGCCTGCTGCCAGGCCAACACGCAACAATAATAATACAAACGATCCTATTTTGTAGAGACAATACAAGGTTATTTTTAAAAACCGTTACACGGTAAATATAACATCACATCACACACGAGAGAGAGAGAGAGAGAGAGAGAGTGTGTGTGTACGTGTATGTACAAGTAACCTAATAATAGTGTTTTGCACACGTTGTTATGTGTATATATAAAGTAGGCCTACGTGATTTCAAGCTGCGGGGTTGGATATGATCATTTAGTGAGTTCTAAGTGATAGAGAGATATGTTGGTTGGTGCTCAACATGGAGGTGTTCAGCGCTGGTGAGCAGTGACATGAGGTGAGTATGGAGCAGCTAATATTACGTCGTGATCACAATATGAATGTATGATAGAGGCTAGTGTGAGGCGTTATGCCCTTGCTGTGTCGCCCTCGTAGCTTCCACACTTGTAGATCTCGACGACGCTTCGGCGCTATTTGTAAGTAGATGTCATGTAGGCATGTGTAATATATATGAAACTAGTTAACCGTGACGCTGTAGGACGTAGGTAGTGCTCCAGCCAGACGGCAGTCTTACAAAGTGTTCACTTGCCCGTGAACAAGGTATATGACAGGTCCATGGTAGAGTGAGGAAGGGGAGGGGGGTATACCGCACAGCTAGTCTGGACCTCACAGTTACGGCCTCTTCAACTAAACCAAGCCAGACTTGACAGTAAACGTCGAAGCGAGAGAAGAACCATCATTGTACTCGCGGTTTACGAGCTACTCCAGCCCCCCTCCCCCCTCATTCTCCTCTCACAAGCATTAAGTTTCCACTGGCTGGCAGGACATAGGCGCGTTAACTACCGTCCCACGTGACTGGAATACCTGCAGTCCTCTGTGTCGCTCACACTTTCCTCTGTGCGGCTCGACTAGTTTTACTGACAAACTCACATCAAGTTTCATCAACGATCGTGACGCAGAGTTCATTGTCACTCCACTAATATTGCCCATAGAGTCCAATATTCAAGTGTGTCCGCTACCATTAAATTATTAATATCAAAACTATACTTTTTTTTATTATATTCGGTCACGTTGATTGCGATAGTACAGATACCTGGCAGTTTCTAGCAATTCGTTATAGGCACTTCGCACGAGAGATTTTAAAATCAACATTTCCTGAGTATTAAATTCTCCGTATCACACCGAGGAACACATTTCAGATTTCCAATTTTCAAACACGTGTTTAAATGCCTAAACGATATAGGCCTACCCGGTAATGAGCTTGACAGACGACCTAACAAGCACTTTTACCTGTGACCGATTTTTAAGTCCAAACTTCGTAGCTGTATTATTTACATTTTCCGTGAAGAAATTTCTCTGTAATCGGACAACTCGTTTGCCTCCAAACAGTGCTTAGTACTTGCTTAGTTTTTTTCTTTGAATGTCGTAATATTTAAAATATAACTAAACGTGCAAACTAAACTTTTTAATTATTTGTCATGAACCTTGTTTAGCGTGTGCTGGGGATCTTATAATTCACTTTAAAAAGCAGGTCGACACGGTAATGTAGCACAATTTTGAAATTTATTGGCTGCGTGTCTTTGTGGAAAGACGTTTCTCATTTGTCTGCACCAATCAGAATAAGGCTACTGCGATACCACACAGTGAAACGTTAGGACATGTCAAGTGAAAACAGCCAATCGCTGAGCATGAAGCATATATGCAGATGTGGACGTGAGGAGCTGAAACATACTGGCGCAGACATATTTCCACTACAAATATATTACAGACATGTCACACTCACACCTGAGCATATGTAGGCTTGGGCACGCAACATTCTCTTGCATCTACGTATAAGTTGTTATATGCAAAGTTACCACTTTTAAAGCTCTCATTATATTTTCCCATTCATTATGTTAGTATATTTGCGCCGTTTGTTCATAGTATGTAATATTCATTCAATATCAGTGTTTCCGTATTCAGTAGCATGGTATGAGGTATGAGGCACAGTTAATGTAATATATTTCAGTTGTGATATTCGAAAATGCTCAGTTTATTGTGAACTGCCTGTACCTATAATGATACTGGTTTATTTCAACACTTCCTACTACTGAGTTGTAGGAAACTCTGCAATAAAACAAATAATTCGATAGAAACAAAAACAAAAGCCAGTAATATTTCTGCTGGATTTCCTTCTACTATACGTATATTCCTGGGAACATATGTTGCAAATGTTGTCGAAGGAAACCTGTCACTGTCGTATGTACTTCGTTGTGTTGCCATCGTCCTAGTTTATTTGAAGGCCATATGTATAAGTGTGTGTTTTTCCATTAGTTTGGGTTACTTTTCAGGATGCAATAATATTCCCTTACAGAATTGCGCGCATGTTACAAACTTGTTGACAACCGCTATTCCTGACTAAGCTTTACTTATTTTCTGTTTTGTTGTGGACGTCCTGCTGTTCAGCAACGTTCTCTCGCAGCGTCTTACGTCCATGAAAGTTATTCAGTTTATAAGTATTTTAGTTGTAAGAAAGTTGGCAAGTGTTCATATTTTCAAGACACTTGGGAGTGTGTATTGTGGTAAACTGTCAGAAAGTGTATGCCAATATCGACAGATGTTTGAAATATTCCTGCCTGAAGTTTCTAGTCTTATCGTGCCTGCGAAATGAATGTATGACGTTGTGTACGAGGCATAATGTCCAGTCGTAAGCATTTATAGTGTTGAGGACGACGTATGTCAGATGACGTCTGGAAACAATGGGCCATTGCAGTCGTCAACACGACCTGTGACGTGAGATATGAAGACTGCGGCAGGAGGAGACAGTAAAATATGAACAGCGATGTTGTTAATAGGCCTGCTTGTGACGTCACTGGGCGTTGTTATGAGACAGTGGTTGTATCGTAGCAAGACTGGCAACAGTTGAGCTTAGAGGCGAATATGCCAGTGGTGGGCAAGTAAGAGACAGCCTAACTCCTCGCGCGCTCATACCGTGTCGCTGTCTTATCATTACACGAACTTCAGAGCAGAGACGTTATAATTATATGTTTACAACAAGTAATTAACATACTTAATATTACTCAGGTTTTAATTTCTCCCAATTATCTCTCAGCAAATGTAGCCTACATAACTTGGATGCGAAATGTTAGAATTTTGCAGAATTATTATTTTCTTTCAGTTTTACTTGTTCTAAAACATAAAAGTGTAGGAAATTTAAATATTGATATGTACTTAGTACGTACGTACATTCTTTCTAAAATTGTTGTTCCAGTAGATTGATAAGTTTCTGAGAAAATAGAAGACACGGGATTGCTAGTTTTGTTATTTCTTCTGGGAAAAAAGACTTCTGACGACTAACGCTGAAAATGTTAATATAATTGCGCATACATGTTAAAGTCAGTACAGAAAAGAAGGAAAGTCTTAGAAAACAACTTTATCACAGCCATATGTTTTAGCAAGTATTTTGTCAGAGTTACGTCAGGCTTAAGCGTAACTCTTGCGCAGAAAACTAAGTAAGAAATTGACAACGTCTTATATAGATGACAGAAAACCGCATTAAAACAGTAATACATGCTTCCATATTTTATTGAAACGTAATATTTTTGTAGGGTTACGCTTTTCTTTTATTTATTATAACTTTATTCTTGCAAATTAAATAAAGAATGTTTCATTAAGAACGTCGTCTACTCGGGGGTTAGAGGCTCAGGAGTGACGGAGCTATAAGGGTGGCCTTGAAGCGCGCGTCAAATGCCGTATCGCCACAGCGCTGAACTAGTATGGTGAAAGATTACCGCCGATATATTTTACTATGGACTTGAACCAGTGACCATATCATGTTAATGTTGGTAAGTGTGTAGCAAAGTTCAGTGGATGTTGCTATCCGAGGTTCCCATACATCCAGTTAGTATATTGCTGCCTGATCAGGCAGTTTTCAGCAGTTATTTTTAGTGAGCATGGTGTCTTAATAGCGACATTCCGTCTTTGTTTGAAGTGTATTGTTATTAAATGTATTGGTACAAAGTACACACGAGGAATACTTTCGTAAGGAATACATATCCCTGTGCATTTGAACCGCGTGTAACCGGCGCCTACAAGTCCACACGTTACTATTTCTACTGATAGTTTACAGTTGCAATTGTTAAGCCCTGAAAGGGAACAAATGTCGCAAAACCAATGCCTTTACATGGAAATGTTGCAAATTGTTTGTATTACGTAACTTAATTATTTCAAAACTAAAGTTGCTATAATTTTGGCTAATTATCGACATAATTACATTTTCTTAAAATCAATAAATTAATTAAATTATTAAAAATTATGTTTTGGAAAAATTAGCTTACATAGAGCAAACCATTTGCAACATTTATATATAACGGGTTTGCGATATCTGTTCCCTTTACGGATTTAAAAAATTAAATTCCAAAAACCAGCATAAATAGGAACTTGTAGTCTTAAAGCGACTGTATTTACAGTAACACGAGTGTCTTGTATTTTATAAACTGTCAGTTAACTGGTGTTTACCTCGTAGTTACTAGGCGTGTAACATATAGAAATGTCTCACTAACTATAGACCATTTTCTCACTGAGAATACTGAAACCTACCGACCTGCACTGCTTTCACTCGTACATTAATAGAGACTTATATAAATACAACAATACCTTTACTTTCCTACCATACCGTATTACTGTTCAAAATGCAGTATTGTGCTTATATAGTATGTTCTTATGGACATTATTATTATACACGGGCTTGTAAGTGATGTAAGTACAGATGTTATTTATTTACTGTCCATTATTATTGTTACGTTCCAACAAAGAGGTCGAATACAAAGTTGAGCCCACATATCCTGTCTCCTGTTTAGATGCCCGCTGTGTTTATTATGCTATTCATTATTCCGTCTACAATACCTTATACTTCCTACGTAAGCTCTTCCTACGGGATGTCATTCTTTAAAGAAGTTATCTCGCTTAATGCCGAGTACAACAACCGCGCATCTCGTCATTTAAAATTAGCGTCTTAATGGGTTAGAAAAAATTTAATTTATCCCACATTCAATAAAAATGACATATTACCGTTATATTATGAAAGCCAAGTGCCCGAGGTTTATGAAAAAAGGGAATGGTTTTTAACACATGCATCAGTTTTTACAATTCTCGCACTTACCAAGTACACACTTGTATCCCGTTGTAAATGTATTCAGCAATGCCAGAAGTTTCCTGTTTTCCACTGTTCCTTCGTGCATTCAAAATCTCGCTGCTAACCCGCCAGTCACTACAACTGCAACTGCTGCTACTTTCTAGACAGCCAAAGTCAGATGTTGTCGAGAAATAGCTATAATTAATGACTCTTCTCTTCACTCACTTTTTCTACGGCTTCCTTGGAGCAGACTCAGCTCCTCACATAAGTGGCACTTCACCACAGCAGTTGGCACAGTAGGTAGAGCACTCACCTCCCACCAAGGCGATACGGGTTTGATTCCCGGAGGGGTAGGTTCCCGGATGGGAATCATGCCGTACGATGCCGCTGGTCGGCAGGTTTCCCCCCGTCTCCCCGCCCTTCATTGCGGTGCCTCTTGCTGTATTGTAGGTCTTCATCTCATGTCATTATTCAGTACAAGCCAGCAGTAATATGTCTGCATCCTGGGTGATATATCCTGATTGTCGGGTATGTTTCTATCACGATGCTTACCAAGGGTTCCCTTGTGTTTGTTCCGGCGAGGCTGCACAGCACTATGGGAAACATGTCACACAGCAGTTACAACTATTGTAAAGCTGTCAAATGATGCGAGAGTGTCAGCTAGTACGGAAGCGTATAGTATACGCCAGTCGTCTGCAACCATTTGTATTGAAGAGTCAATTGTTTCCTAGCGGAAGTTGACGGTCGCAACTTAACGTACCACATACATTTAAGAACGAAATTTTTCTCAGATATTGACATTTGTAAAATGTTATGGCTAAAAGTGACTTCAAGTTATAAAATGCATTTTTTTTTATAATTTAAAAGTTAGTGGAGTGGCGCTATGACTCAATTTGTGTAGAAATTGTTCTGGTTAAAAGTTTCGGTGATGAATTTCTCTGTTGAAGGCCCCTGCTGTAGACCATGGTGATGTATTTATAATTACATAGCGCATTTCAAACTATAATTAATTATACAAAATAAACTCTTCTTTTGTATGTGAAGTCAGGTATAGAGCATTCATAGACGAAGCATTTACAGAACATTGATCCATGTTGATTTGGTTGTCCAAGAAATGAAGTAATGGTAATATATACATATTAATTCTACTTTCTTCAGCAAACTTTATAAAATGTTAACAGTTTGAAAGTACAGTAAAGTGCAGTGTGTCGTAGTGTTATCTGTGACGTCAGTGTTGCAACAAGCCAGTATCTCGCCAAGCACCCAGAGTCGATGCGGCAATGTTCCTCCGACCTTCCTCGACGGTCGTATTGCATTATTTATCGAGAGTTTTCTGTAATACAGCACTGAAAGAGGACAAATAAATAGGCGGGGCGATCGGCGAGAAGGGATGTTGTATTTATGGCGGCGGGCGCGTCAAGTTTTGGTTTATGGCCCTGGGGAGGGGGAATATACAAGGGCCGACATGGTGTCGACATACTCGCTAGGAGGGGCAGGGCTCGTGCCGACAGATCCGTCCCTAGCGCCCTTGTAAATAAGGACGTATCTCGTGGTGGTTATGTCACTTGCTCGCTTAGTTCTCGTGGGAGGGTTGGTACTATGGAAAATCACGTGAGAGAAGATGTAAGGTCGAGGAGAACTGTACACACTCTGGTTGGCCACTTGTCTCTAGGGGTTGTCCTTCAGGCCTGGTGTCCGTCGTTGATCGACGTGCCGGTTATTTGGGCTTTTCTTCAGGGCAACGTTTCACCTATTATTGGTACTTGGTCTAGAGGGATCATGTAGTCTAGCGGAAGAACGCTAATTTAGCTTTTCACACGTATTTTTATACGAGTACTGCTAAAAGTTTGTTCTATATGTTTACGTACGAAAATAACTGTCTTGAAATTGTACTTATGTTTTGAAAATATGTGTCTATAGTTGTAACATGTTTTAACACTTTCCTTCACATTTGTGAAATTACGTAACGACAGTTCTATATCCGAAAAACGTTGCCAACCTGCTACGTTAAAAACAGAGGTAGAGGCTTTTATTTCACTCCACGCCATGTTGTTTCAGTGATGCACAGGTAGGAAACTCCACGCGCCGAGTTAACTCGGTAGGTAAAGGTGCTGTTGTTTTATTATTACTATTTACTAGCATTATTATAATCGCGTCGCTTATATCGCTTCTTGAATTAAGGCCATGCTTACTTGTTCTTACTGGTTTTCGAATAGTTATATATTTATTTTTCTTTAAAGAAGAATATATATTACAAATCCGTTCGGCAGAGTTATTGAAGAATAATGTTTGTCGTGACAGGTAATTTTTTTCAAAACAATTAATTGTTTGATATCAATTGATTAGTCAATTAACAAAAAATCGTTAGTTACATAATTAAGTAAATCAATATAGTGGAAACCATTTTAAAGAAAACTGACTAACAGAGTATCGATATCAGCTCTCGATTGAACAAATCACTAGCGGGTATTATTGTTTTCAGGAGGCAGAGAGAACTTTTGTTCGGTAGCAAAGTTAAGAATGCAAGCGGGTAAGATAATTCCAATTAAAAACTTTTTTTTTTAGTATCCCGATATTTTATTAAAGCGAGTAATAAAATGTTCACCTCATGGTAGTTTTTATGTAACCAAGCTATGACATGACGACTTATATGACACAGTTCCTTAAAGTATAACATTTGCTGGGAATTGGAGCATACATTGCAAGCAGACAACCAAGCAAATCTTACTTCATTCTAACCAACACACCAGCCAGCCTACTTATTAAATTAGGATTGTAAATATTTTCCAACAGTGGACACTGACTTATATGCTTATAGACTAATTTTATCGGCAACCCGATAATACATTCGCATAAATATTTTTAACGAACAAAAGGAAAATATAGTTAATTTTGTTATTATCTTAAACTTAAACTGTTTACGAAACTTTTGTTTTTGACTACTTAAGGAAATTAAAGGACAAGAACTTATTTGTGAAATATTCCGTCAAATTTCTTACTCTGATATGTTGTTTGTGTAATAATATGCTAATTAAGTGAAGGGAACCTTACGAGTACTTAGCTATGTAAACACACAGCAACTTAAACTTCCGTTTAAAGCCAATTTCCACTTTTAAGGTACGCTCGCCAAAACTTTATTTTAAATGTACTGTGTACAATTTTTTTAATATATATATATTTTTGTAAATGTTTCAATTGTCTGGAATAAAGAAATCTTATCTTAAGTTATGGTTGTCAGAGCTAGCAGGTAGTATTATTTTAGGTTCACAGGAGTCACTATCGTCTGGTACCAAAGTAGTGTGCTAGCAGCTATTTTTGGGACAGGGAAGTGACTTTTGTTCGGTACAGTACTAATGTCAGTGCGCTAACGGGTATTATTTCTTTTAAGGCAAGAGTGATTCTCGTCCAGTACCGAAATCACATTGCTAGGGGATGTTATTGGTTATTGGACACAGGAGTGAGTTAACGATGTACCGTATATTTCATACATGTTATTAATCTCGAAGTCATACAATCGCAATATAGCATCCTCCAAAATTGACATAGCTGTTTCGGTCCTAGTCCACGTGGTTTTAACGACACATTGGTATAAACACGTGTTTGCGTTGAAGTGAGTACTTTTTAAATCTGCCTATACATAGGCTTACAGAAATGTTTGTGCTACTTTCTGTACGTAAAATGTTATATAAAGGGTTTAACTTGCCACTATCAATAAATTATTTAATATGGCGAGGAAAACAAGCACAAAGAAAGTGGAATACAGTTACAGTTGGGCTACAATCAGTTACATTGTTATCAGTGTAATGTTGGCAAGCGATGGAGTGTATGTGAATACTGGCAGTGTAATAATATTATAAAGTGAGCAATGCTGAATAGCTGGTTGTTAAATGAGCTAACCAAAAATCAGTCCACTATTTTATGTACGGTAATATTAAAATAGTAACTTTATAAACATTTCTAACGGGCATCATCTGAATGTAAACAGAGTTAAATTTAAAAATGTCATGACGAAATGTTTGGGCCGGAAGTCGACACGTGTGGTCAGCTTGGTCACTATACGGCCTGTGATTGGTCCAGAGTAAATATGTGAAGGTGTGAGTGAGTAGGCTGGCCTGATATCCACGGTTCAAGTAGGCGAGGTTGTAACATCTTGTATAATCCAAGGCAGAAGGGCGTAGCGGCAGAGGGCGTGACGTTGTATGTCTTGTAAGACACGCTGCTCATGTCGCGAGATGTTTGCCAGATATCACAGTTGCTATTGTCAAGCTTCATTGTGTTCGCAATTATGTTAGGCGTCGACCACTGGCGAGCCGCTGAAGGGCGTGAGAACTGATGCTAGTTGTAATATTCCTGAAGTGTCGACGTGGGCTCAGGGAAGTTACGTCTACAAACCACACGCTTCACTACTGCGACGTTCAATTGTTTACCGCAGAGTGAGTAGTGGGTTTTATACCGGGTAAACTGCTGCAAGACTAGGACGCCAAACTATCGTCTGCAGGAATGTAACGTTCGTTTATACACTTCGCTGTATGAGACGTTACGTAGCATAATTGTACAACTGTGGTACAATATATATGTCTGAAGGTATCTATATCAGAAATGTTTTGTCGTACTTAGGAACGGTCGTAGTGAGCAACATATTAACAAAGCAGATGAATAAGTAAACAACAGCTCGACAAAGTAGTACATAAGTCGGTTCTGTACTTTTAAAACACCTATTCGTTCCAGGTTTAAGAAGACTTTCAGAAAACATATGCGCTCAGTACACACTGGCATCCATCGTGGTAACAGTAGATTGTTTGTTAGACTTCAATATAATGTATCCGTATGTAACGTTCGACATCAGCTATTGGTGTGTCTACATCAGAATGGACCAATGATAACTCTGGTACGTTGCTACTGAATATTATGTGATCAGTCTTCAAACAATTTCGTAGCCATCCTGCAATCGCACTAGACGCAGCCCGCTATACTATACTGTTTTGTAACATACGAATAAGTGGCGGGCTAGCCTCAAAGAATATTAGTGAACTGGAGCAGCCAGCAGTTCATTGGCTGCTCGCTGACAAAGTGATGAGGCTTGTGTATTAGTTCTATGTTTACTATTGGTTCATAGACTTCTAGGAGGGGTCAGATATGTCAAATACCAACTGTGAAAGTGACAGGAACTTAAAGTTGTTGTAACTGTAGCTTGCGCCTGATAGGAAACACGAATGTGTCAGATGTCTAGTTATCAGCACAGAAGACTGACCAGCAAGCTACACACACAAGAAGTTGGCAGATGTCCAACTGTTGTGTTCTGGTCTTGTGTTCTTACAGTCAGTTGTTTTATGGGCGGGTTAGATTGTGTGTGTTCGGCTAGACATGCTGCGTCTTGCGTTTTTATAAAGCAGGACTTAGCGTGTAGTCGGCCTGTAAATGTAAATAGCACGGGTTGTGCCGCGCCAGGATGTGAGAGAAGGCCAGGGTGAATGTAGACCTGGAGTCTACCCTGGGAACATCTACTGCCGGTAACTATGCTCTGGTGAGGTGATAGTACCCAGGACAAAGGTGATCGACATAACAAGGGAAGTGGACCGCAAATATTAATAAAAAAAGCCGAGGAAAACACATTGAAACAATTTTTTTTCTCCAAACCAACCCGCGTATCTCTACCAAGAAAGTGAATTCCTGAGGATACGTTCAGTCTACAACAGATAAATAAATAAAAAAATAATTAATTACGTGAGATGTTTTGTTAGTAAGAAAGTTATTAACTTTATATACTTATATTTTCCTACAAATTCTGACTGAGAAACGAACAATAGCAGCGACACCCGTTCAGGAATGTGTATTGCAGAAGTATGTTATTTCACTCGATTCGGAATGCTACATACAGTGCTATTTGATCATTTGACGGTGGACTTAATTTTCCAGCCTCCGGAACACCTTGTTACCAGGTCATGTCAAATGTGCTATGTTATTAACTTGAGTGTGAAACCATTGTGTACGTTAAAATACAGGCTAGCCTACTTGACGAGGATCTACCGACACACGCTGGGATTATTATTTACATCATTTGAAATAAAAATGTATTTTACATGTGGGCATCTGTATCAGTGAAATGTGGGCAGCTGTGCTGTACCAATGCTTTATTCTATTCCTCGGCGAAGCACATTTGACATAGAGTTGAAGCAGGGATAATGAAGACACAAAACTATTTAGTCTTAGTTGTGTATCACTGCTGACAACTTGCCGTATGATAAGAACTGGCAGGTAACATAACAATCAGGGGCTGTTACAAGGGAATTGACCTGGCTACAGAAGTGTCACTACTTTAACGTTTCTCATAGCTCTGATATCTATATTTATTTAATTCTGAAAAAATACATTATTTTAAATATTGTCTTGTTCATTCTGAGCATGACATAACCACGCGTGTCGTGCACTGCAATATTAGTTCGTCTACATCAGACAACAAACATTGTTAGCAGAGTAGCCAACCCCGACGAAACAAAAGTCTCGAAGCCAACCATTCACATTAATGTTTAATTATGCTTAATATGAGTTACATGGCAAAGTTGAGCAAGTATGTAAAGTTGTTAGTTTCCAGATATAGTAATTCATCATCAGTTGTATATACGCTGCGACTATCACATACTGTGGTCTGTATCCGGCCCTGAGTATATACAACTACCTGTATACGTCACTCGGGACTAAGTGTTGCTGTATATAATGTGTCATTAACAAGAGATACATTATCGCTTGTATGGTTGGCAGCGAATAATAACATGTATAGTCTATCTCATATAAGTATTCCATATTTTGACAGTTCACTTGAGGAGTCAATGCATTTGTAGGGCGCCAGGTAGGTTTAACGTTCCAAACAATGGAATTGCCAAGCACACAAGAATGTGACAATGTTTATGCTTACATGCAGTGGTTACTAATTTATGTTTGCTCGTTGTTTTAGTGAATAGCCTTAAGACGTAGTTAGTACTTGCTGGTTTTGTTTGATACAGGACACGTAATGTTTGTTCACACTTAGGTAGATAGCCGTACTTGACAACTCGCAACGTGAAGTATAGAACATCATGGCTAGAGCGCTCAACTAGTTGGTCATACACGCGGCTGGCGATATTCTGCTGAATTACTGTTGTTGAGGACAACGATACCAGAGGAATTACAGTGGCGTGTAATGATGTGGGTTGGTATTACAAAGCGGAGACAGTGATTGTGTTAAATGTGCAGGGCGAGGAAGTAGCGCGCGCCTATTGGTCACTGTGACCAGCAATAAATCTAGCGAGCAAATCGCCCGGTGTGGGCTTGGTCTGCAGTAGACGTGTGCCTAAACCCTCATAGCTTCCTTTTAATTCCTCGCAGTGCGACGTGTGGCCATAAATACTGGTCCGCCTGTCAGTGACGGGAATTATACAGGCTGGCGCATAAATCAGCTCCCACCTGCTGCCATCTACCCTCCCTCCCTGCAGCCTGGAGAAACTGGAGAACTGCTGGAGAGGAACAAAAGACGCTCTACCTAGAGCTCCGCCCATCCTCGTAGTTCTTGCTTCCTGTTGGTCCAGGGTGAATGGCTGCGTGCGCTCTTGTTGTAACTGTACTTTCCACTTGAAGCCTGCTTCCTGGGGCGTGTATGACTATGAGGGGCAAGGGGGGGGTACACTTCCCCTCTCGTGTTCTCGTATCAACCCCTTGCCTAACTAGACCATTAGTGCACATGAGCAGGTTTCGAGAATATACTTGACGATGAGACACATTGCTATACTAACATCTTGTGTTTACCTACTTTTAGCCACTGCTATCTTTTCATAAGACAGATTACTCACTTTATTATTTCATACTATACATATTAATAATAGTTTCTTGCTCCGTTTTACTTCCCTAGGTCGTTATTTCCTTTTTGTTCTCTGCCATTCGTTAGAAGATAAAAACTTCGGACTACGCGAAGGCAGTAATTTATCATCTAAAAATAAACTTCATTGTAGAATATAAAGATTGAGCATGCATAGAGCCTGGAATAATTGGCGGGTTCACTGACATGCAGGCTAGCCTGCAAGACTATATGTGTATCCAAGCAGACTACATCTGTTCATCCGCTGCTCGCTGACATAGCTAGTGGTATGGGGCATGTTAAACTATATCTTTATTATTGGCTCTGAGACTGTCAGGAGGTGTCAGGTAAGTCAGAGGCCAATTACGTAAGTGACGCAAAATTACAGTTGATTGAATTCTAGTTTGTGCCCAAATGAGAACGCGCATTTTTCAGGTCTCTAAGCATGAAATAGCAGATATTGTCAAACGCCTCTTTAAGGTGACTCCCTATACAGGGTGTTGAACAACACAGACAAACTCCAGCGGGTGATTCCTTATAAAACAAAGTAAACATAAAATATAATTTGCATTTTTCACCAGAACTTAGTAGTAAGGCCTCTGAATAGCCAAATTTAAAATCGTATTTCTCTTAAATACTCGGTGTGCCTTTTTTTTATTTACGAAAAGTTCTTAGTAAAGTCTAGCGCATGTTTTTCTATTTTTATTGTACGATTCTGATCGGTTTATATTTACGTGACAACTGTCTGGAAAAGTAACTTTTGGCAATTTTGAACTGCCCGAAGACTTTGTTTATAAGCTAGATACGAAGAAAAGAAAAACAGAGAAGTAGCTATAATTTAAAATGCATTTTCTTTTGGTAGATGCAAGATATAGAACACACGTTCAGTAGTATTTGTTATGAAACTTTCTCTCAGCCGGTTGCAACACAGTTGAAGTGTCAGCTGGGTGCTTGCCTCCCCTCGTGAAGACTGGAGTCTTGTAACCCTCGTAGTATACCCAGCCCTCGTCTAGACGTAACTAACCCCTCTTATATCAGCACAGTTATACATAATACAGTAATTGACACGAGAGTTGCAGAGCTAACTAGCTGCAGAGACAATAACTACACACTTCACGCCACTGTATTCACCAAAGCTAGCAAGCTGATACATCTTAGTGGACATAACGCTTGAGGTGTGTTGTAGCGTGGAATGGAAAGTACTTTTTCTAGTATAACTATTGTAAATGTTTCCAATGTGTTTGTATACGAAAATAAGGCATATTTCAAACGATGTCCCTGTGATTTCAAAAATGCATCTGCTAATTATAAAAACATGATTTTCAAGCTCCACAAAAGTGCTCAGAATGTCTATTTTTACGTTCCTGTGTCTGAAAAAATACGACCATAATAGTAAAACAAGATCATAGAAACCTGCATTGGACTTTACCACGTACTTCCTGCAAATAATAGTCATCGCTTGAAGTCGAGTTGGAAAACACATTCTCAGAAAACACTACACGCTATAGTAGTTTAGTCCTTGGCGAGTCAAATATTCTCCAGCTATCTCGCTATGTCGAGGACATTGTTATCGTTGTATCTACTGACATCAGCACTGCTGTTACACTTATGTTATAACTAGTTTATTCTGTTTTATTTGTGGTGTCATTGTGTATTTGGTTCTGTAGACCTTCCACTGTGAAGTTAGCACTTTTTAGACCCTGCCCACAATCATTACCCTCCAGTAACCATTATCAATTAATAACTATATATTATTGTGGTACTGACCCTAACCTTGCAGAGCAACACTGTGTTTATAAGCCACGCATTGCATTTTATATTTACAAATTGCAGGAAGGTAAACATTGGCTGGTAGGGAAATATTACCTGATTGTTCAAGAGTGGCCACTTTGCCGTCACAGTTTGTACCAACATGCACACTTTCTATGTAAAATAGCATTTTGTGATACTTGCTCGTTCGTGTAGAAATGTTCATATCAGGGAAAAATAACGATATTTTATGTAGTATTACTGTTGAGTTCTTTACACATACATACATGTATATATACCCCTGCGCTTAGAGGGAAAATATACTGTTTAAACTTAATGACTTGTATGAAATACATTTTTGCTTACGGAATGTTAAATTCAAATTGAACTAAGTAAACAGTTATAATCCAAAACTGAATTGAAATGTTATTTTATAATAGTTAAAAATTTAGTATGAGTAAATATTGAAGAAAATATATCGGTTTTAACTGCCGCTACATAATTGAAAACACAGTAGCATAGTCTTGTGTACCGATATATAGTAGGTAATATGACTGGACTAGGGTGTTTCAACCCCGGTGCAAGCTGCTGGTGTGTCCAACACCTATCCACGTAGTTCGTACGTGCACGACTTAATGATCTAATAATAGTGTGTTGTACAGGCAGGGGTATATATGTAGGGTGGGGGAGATGTGTGTGAGCGAGGACAGACACCACATACAAGCAGGCGTTACCAGAGTCTGTCAGTCGGCGCTCAACTTCTGCCACGGCTTGTTTGTAGCTTGTACTGAGTGCAGACAGCAGCAAGTGCAGATCACAGAACAACCACAATTACAGAGCCGCTACTGCTCACACTCAATATACACCACGAACACGTACAGCGTGTAAGCAAGAAGCATTTACGTCAGCCGTGTACAGGGCTCAGGGACGAGCAAGTTGATATAAGCAGAGATTATTGTTTATCACGGGAGAGTTTGACTGTTTGCTGGATTCATAAACACGTTCAGTTTACCAGAACATTACTGGCTTTATCTTGTACTAGGAGCTGTTGCCCTATTTGGCTGAGCAAATCAAAATCCCAGCATTGTAATATGTGATGCCTGTTATTGGTCTGCAAACAGCTACGTTGTGTCAGAAGTACATCACCAAACCATACAAGAAACTAGTGTATTCAAGGGTATGTTGACACATAACATTTTCTCGCTATACCATCAGCTCTAGGTGTAAGACACTTGTGTTCCACACATTTGATTCCATGCTGATATAACATGTATGTGATACTGTGACACAATTGTTGAAAACAAGATCATTGCTAAACGTTTCCTGTCAGAAAATGTCTCTTGACAAAGTATCTTGAGCTGACGACCAGGTCTAATAAGCCAGGCCCTCAGCAGCACATATGCCTTAGTAAACATTTGCAGGGCGATTTAAAGATACCCAGTGGCGCGGCGGGGTGTGTTGCAAGGTAAGCTGAATTCCGCGATGTCTGTACACATCCGAGACTGGCCTATTAGAAGTGGCATCACACTGAGCCTCACTAACACAGATAACCAGCACGTGACTGTGTACAGACGTCACAAAGTACAACATAACTTGCAGCACACTCACTTCACGCTACTGAAGATGTCTCTCGACTGTACAAACACTAGTGTCTTATCAAACTGCTCGTCCTGAGTCCTATGCACTAATGTGTATAGCTGCAAACACATATATTCAACATTCTGTATAACGTCACAGTTAGCTGTCTGATCACAACACTTGAATGCATACATTTATGTAGGTCACGGAGGGTAAATGTGGCCGCTAGCCAAGGTCTCCTAATTGTGTACAGAGGGTTATCTGATAATATTATCACTGTTATAGAACTGTTCAACGTATGTAAGTGACGATGTCTACTTGAGAACATCATTCAAACATCGTTACGTATATGTATACCCATGTCAGGTCCTACCTTCATCTCTAAAACTGATTACCTCGCAAACAAACATGGCTAATTCCTTCTCGCTGTTATATTTTTATGTGTTAACATATTGGTGATAAATCTTATATGTATATATAATGCATAGGCATTTTTCTAACGAATGCTTATTTGTTAATAGCTTTTTTTTTGGGAAATTAAATTTTAGTAATTAAGTATTCTAAAAATAGCAAAGTTTCCCATATTACAGCATTCGTTTAGGAAGGCGTAGAATGATTTTTTCTTAGCAGACTCTACTGAGAATTAAATAATTTTTTCGTTGATTTCCTCCTTAAGGCCCCAGCCTGCTATGCTTGCAGCTGCGGAGTGTCATAAATGTTGCAGATATATGAAAATGGATTAATAATAAATATTTCTCTTTAAAAACGTTTGATACGTAAACTATTTTAAAAAAATAGTGGTAATGGAAGGATTTCGTAAAAAAAAGGTAGGTTTATATTTTTGTAATGCATACTTTTAAAAATTTTTATTTTCGATATTAAGTACTAAAAAATGGCATATTCTATCACATACAATTATTGTTATAGGAGTTTCACTGTAACTACTTGGGAAGGCATTTTAACTGATATATTGCGAAGTTATTTATTTTATTTAGCAACAATCTTCATGGCCACAACCAGGGTATGCAGAGACCTTAACGTCGAGTACTTGAACATTGGTGAGGACAATATGATGCAGGGATAATATGAGGTGAAGATAGTCTGCGGTGAGGATATGAGGTAAGGCTAATGAGAGGTGAGGATAGTACGCGGTGAGGATAATATGAGATGAGGATAATATGAGATGAGGATAACATGAGATGAGGATAATATGAGATGAGGATAGTATGAGATGAGGATGATATGAGATGAGGATGATATGAGATGAGAATAATATGAGATGAGGATAATATGAGGTGAGGATAATATGAGGGGAGGATAGTATGAGATGAGGATAATATGAGGTGAGGATAATATGAGGTGAGGGTAATATGAGGTGAGGATAATATGAGGTGAGGATAATATGAGATGAGGACAATATGAGGTGAGGACAATATGAGGTGAGGATAATATGAGGTGAGGATAATATGAGGTGAGGATAATATGATGTGAGGATAATATGATGTGAGGATAATATGATGTGAGGATAATATGTTGTGAGGATAATATGAGATGAGGATAATATATGATGAGGATAATATGAGATGAGGATAATATGAGATGAGGATAATAT
>PNEQ01081299.1:0-34014 GCA_003012365.1 Medauroidea extradentata
AAACAAGTCGTATTTTAACATATCAGAACGCATCCCCCCTCCGAACCCACGAATAAACCCCTGAGATAAGAGTAGTGCCCGCCGCTGACGAGGACGTAGCTGCGGTGCAAGAACTGGGAGAAGGTACAGTAGCACCACCACATCTGGAACTTGGTATCGCAACATCCGACGCCCATAGGAAAGGCACGGACCCACCACAGTAAAATATTTATTAAGTAATGTAAAGAGTTTTAATTTAGATTTTGTGATAAGTGTATGTTAACTGTGTGTTGTAAATAATTACGTAATATTTAAGCAAATGGAATGAAAGAAAATAATAAATGTCGGTGCCGTCAGGAGCTGGAAAGGCAATGCTAGGGGGCGTGGTCAGTGCGAGAATGAGAGCACACCAACTGGCTGGCAATGTTAGGCGCGCTGAGGTGCGAGTCGCCAACAGAGATGCGTTTTTTGGGAGTTACTCCTTCTTGAGAGCCCTGTGTGGGCAGATGCGGGACGATGTCTGGGAATTTATGCCTAGCTGAGGAAATTTTTTTTGTGTAATAAGTTTTACTCGGTTTTGAGAGACTGGTGTGGGCAGACGCGAGCAACTGCCTCACATAACACACATCGCAACACTCACTCCCAATAAATAACTTAACCAATAAACAACTGCAATGGCTGCCGTATTAGTGACCTTTACTGTATAAAATACAACATGTTGAAACACAAATAATTAAAACTTTTTTTAATTTATAATTCAATAATGTAATTTTTTATAAATTAAAAAAAAAAAAATACATTTTGCCAGGTAACAGGCAAAGCTCAATTCAATTAGGACAGTAGTCAGTCTATGATATATTTAACACAGTTTAGTAGAAAAATTTTCGGGACAAAAGAAAATAATAGATACAGGAAAAAATATTGATACAAAAACTATGGAATGATATTTTACTGTACTTTCATAAAATCATAATAATTTATACAAGTTAACAAAGAACATTAAAAGCTGGCTATTTAAACAAGATATTAACAACAATAATATCATTATGTAACAACTCTGAGAAAACAAAAATTTTCCCTGCCTATTACCTGATATTCCAAACAAAAATAATTCCCTGACTTTTCCCCGATATCCCTGTTTTCCAGTTTTGTAGACACCCTGTATCTATTACCTTTGCTTTTACTCTGATAAAATGGCAATCCCATTTGAAGCGACTTACGTTTACTACAAATACGACAATTTGAATCCTCTTTACTGTAAGAATTGAGTTTCAGGATTCTTCCTGTTGCAAATACTGGAATGCTTTAGTAAAGTTAACAAATCCTAAGTTCGTAAACACGAAGGAATCCTTAAGTCTATTTTCCTAAATAATGATTCCCCAATTCCAATTAATTTGTATTTGTTTAAAACGCTCAAAAGATTCTCATTAAAATACAGCATTTCAATTACTTTTAGACAAGATATTAATATTTTTGGTGATAATTTAACGCTCCAATATATATTCTCTTAAGCTTCAGCACAATATCCGTGACAGAATAAATATATGCAGCCACCCTTTTAAGTCAAACTGAAAAATAAAATAATTTTCCTACAATAAATGTGCTGACGTTTACAACTTCTGTTCCTATACAAACAACAGCTTATTACACATCTCAACACAAGCTTTGCAATTAAAAACATGAATAATAATTTCCTATTCCATTTCAGACTTATTCATTATGACCAACATGTAAATTTCTAGTAAAAACTTATTTTATTACCGTTAGAACACATTATTCAAAATTAAAACGTAACTATACATTCTGTTCATATTGGTAAAACTGAGCCAAATGATTTCCATGCAATTCTGACAAAAAAAATGCATCTTTAATCATAAAGCATCTAAAATCCATCAAATTTTAAAACATACCATAAAATCATAAAACTCTAAAGTTTCTATAACTTCTACAGATAAATAGTAAAAGTTGACAAGTCTACGGCTATCTGAATTGATGAAGGCCTAAATATTGTAATGGGTTTTCATAAAAATTTAAGGCCTTACAGTCTAAGATACATTAAATTCAATACTTACAACCCATAAAATTATATATTTATGGCTTTTAACCAAGGGCTAGTTCTATTGTTTTGGTTCCTTTTGCTGAGTATTTTGGTTGCTAGATAATGAAGGATTGCAAGTATAAGAGGGTTATATATACTCAGATTTGGTTGTGTGTGTATATTTATTTACTCTGCTCTGAGCACTGGGTAATGTATTCACTCACTGCCATCTCTTGTTGATCAGCATGTTTTGAGTCATCAATTACCAACCAGTCAAGTTCGGTAGGTTATGAGGTGTGTAGCAAACTATGAAATGTTTGCCTGGGTAGGTCATGTCTTGAGGGTGGCAGCCCAAAACACCAAGTATGTTAACTTTTAGTGCCTTAAAAATATTGGCTGCAAAGTGATATTCCCTTAAAATATTACTCATAACCATGTAAGGAGAAGAAGAGGAATTAATAATTGTTTTCTCTGAGCTTGTCACCTATATTACTTCTTGAATCCAGAGTTCGACCTTCGTAGAAGTGTGAAATGTTTTCACATCTATAGATTTATTGAAATTCAAAAACTCGAGACGAGCTCATTATTGACTTACTCAGCTCAAAACTCAAGCCTACATCACTGTCTCATCGAACCCCAGATCTCGATAATCAAGCCTACTTAAATTACTGAGAAAAATTGTAATGATTTAACATATATGCTGAAACTAAAAATGGATGGGGATTATATTATCATCGCAAACATACGTTCAGTTAGTAGTAGACAGAATAAACATTCACTTTGGTGGTGGTCATATATATAGTTACAAGTAGGGCAAGGTAAACTGAGAGATGGAAGTCTTTAGCCTAATTTACTTACAGCTGTCTACATAAAATTCCTTAATGTCATAATCAATCACTCCTAAATAAAGGCCTCAAAGTAATCATTATGCCAGAAGTTTAAAGGAGAACAAAACAAGTAATTACCATACAAATAACCATTATAAATTAAAAGGTCTCGGTCTTTTATATAAGCTCTGTTCATTAAATTCTCTACACACACTCAGTGGCCCCAATGTCCTTACTCGGAGCACCCCGATGGTCCTCATATTAAAGTCGCGAAATGCCCTCGATGACACTACTACTGGCAGCACACAATAACATTGAAGACCCGTGATTACCGCTCATAACCTGTCACTGTCACCATGATTTATGCACTCGCACACAAGATGCCTCTCTGCCTCTCCCAGCCATGGGTGTGAGCCTTTTTCTCTTACACACATACGCACGTGCATATGCATGCACACACAGATACACACACAAACTCTTCATCAAGAGACCATAAATATTGTGGTAACACTCTGTCTCAGAGTTATGAAAAACATGATGCATCAGGGTTAAACACAGTTTGGGTACAGTGAGTAGGTAAAAGAATTCTCTAGGTTGTGTTATTTGCTGTTATCAGAGTGTTTACGAAACTCTACAGAGGAATGTAACTGGCTGCTGCGGCAAAAATAAAGTGAAATGGCAGCCTCATAGCACGCATCTTTCTACTTTGTTCCTGCTAATGGCCATCTCAACTTATGCTACTCACATAATAATTATGGCTCGCAACAACATTCAAATATATGGGAGATATGTCAAGCTGCCTTTTTTGTGCATGACAATATGGTAACCTTTGTTTGTTTAGTTATCACAATGTGGTTAGTTTGTAACTAAGCCCTTGAGCCACGGAAACTGATATTTATCAATCTATGTTACCTATATAGTATACATATGTTTATTGAGCTCGGAGAGGTTTTTCTATTTAGAGGAGCATCAGTATGAGTATGTCCTTAGAGCCATAACGCAATGCACAAACTGTCTGTTTCAATTATATCACAGCATGCCATCTCTCTATACTCTAACCTTCATAAATTTTGTCAAAGGCACTACATTTGTAACAAAATGGTGCAACGTGAAAGAACAGTGCAAGTAAGTTTCGGTGTTGTGAAGGTTTATATGTTGGTCATCTCTGCCACTATAATAATGGTCTGTTTAACACTGTACGTTCCATGTCTCATCTAGTCATTGTTTTTGGGTCTGAGTGCTGTGAATGTTTTTGATAAATGTATACAATAGGAAAACAACAGACAACAGAAAACAATAAGAGGAAAGTGTTAGGGCACAGTAAAATAAAAGTCAACTTCAAAGTTACTTTAAGAAATTATGTCATGCAAATAAAGATTCATCATGCAGCTCAAAAATACAATGCAAGTAAACATTCATGATTAGAGAACAAATTTAAGTCACCTTTAAAATGCTCTTAGTAAACAAAAAGTGTCATGGATACAAAATGAATTGTGTTCCTATTATTAAAAAGGACAAGTTGTGAAACTCATGAAAAATAAAACAAAAGGAAGCCAATTTTGTGTAATATCGGCAAATAATAGTGTGCCCGAGTGTCAGTTCATAAGTCATTTTAAATTATGTAAGTGATGGAGAAAATTATTCATTAAGTAAAACTTAGAAATTTGACTCCTAAGAGAATTGATAGTATCAAAAACAGTTGTTTTGTTTGAATAATAGGTTTCCTGCTGCTTGCAACAATTTTTTAACGTGAAATAATGTTATACATTTAAACATTTCAACAATAGGTTACGACTGAAGACCTTTTGTTTTGGATGATACAATAATTGTGTATTATGTTCAAGAATTCTTCCTGGACATCTGTGAGCACCAATTCAATATACAAAAATTGTGAACAAATGGATAAACAACATTCCAAATGACTTGGTTGACAGTGCTGTTTGGGGCAAACATAAATAAATAGATAAATAAATTAATTAATAAATTATTGATTTCAACAAAATTATAAAACTGCATTAAGATTTCTTAAAAAATGACACAAATGTAACAAAACATAGGCTCAATTCTGATTCATGCTTTTTTTTTTTTTGCTTGGCTCAAGTCGGCTTTAAGTTTTTTTTTTAAAGCTTAGCTTGGCTTGGCTCAAGGCTATGAAATTGAGTATCGCCCAGCTCTACACACTAAAAAATTATTCCCCAAACATGGTTTAAATCATTAAAATTGTTGGTTCTTTACCATAATTCAGATTTACTTCCTAGTTGTTTAAATTTATACACAAATTTAGAGCTTACATTAATGAAAACTGTAACATTTAGACTAATTCCACTTATCTACATATGAAAGCCAAGAACTCGCAATCACCCAGAACAAAAGTGTTAGGCCAAGATTTTTTTACAAATATAATATTCTAAATGAACAATGCAATAATTGAAAAATACATCCAAATACAATAAATATTGTAAGGCTTACAACAGTTAAACTTCTTAACTTGTATTTAAAAACAAAATGGGAAGCATTTAAATATTATCTAGGCAACACAGTACTCAACATTTACGCTTGGACAACTAATAACTATAATATAAAATATGTACAATAGATTACGTTCAAAACCCACAAGTGAATCAATTACGTAATCGTTAATGCTTCACTAATTTGCTGTCATTTACCTATTTAAATGCAGATGAAATGATATTAACTAAAAAAAAAACTGTTATATTTAAAGTACACGTGAACTCACAAAATGTAAAGAAAAACCAAATGACAATATTTAAATCTTTGATATTTACAATCTTACCTTACACACAATTTTAATACAAGAAAATCTTACCTTCAGCCTACTTAGTATGCCACGGAAAGAAACAAATGGTGTACTGAGTTCCATAAGGTATATGAATCCAAACACACAATCACCTAAGCCACCTCGCAGATACTGTAAAACAATACAATCCAAATAAGAAATTAGTACGAGTTACTTACTTTCTAGCTGCTTACATTTACAGAACATTAGATTTCATAAATATAGACATACACAATACATGATTAGTGTTGAGAGACCTATTAAAGCAGATCCAAGGTATTCTTGGCATGACCAGTCTTATTTACTCATAACAAGGTACATACACCTATGGTATACCTTATTCCAGGGTATAAATTGGCTCACAGTGTATTTATGTGCACAAGCTATTGCTAAGGTATACAAATTATTTATAGGGGCAATGTACTATGTTCTTTTCGTACTGTCAGCAAAAAAAAAAAAAAAACATTACTGACCACAAAAATGTATATTTCGACTGCATTAACCAAATATTTCAATAAATTTTCACATGCTTACTGGTGTAGTGTTTAGGGGTAAACACAATATTAACTGATGCTTCATTCAAACAACTTAAGTAACTAAACATTATTAAATGCATTGAACTTTTTTTTGGGCAGTGATTCATATTTGCCAATTAAACTGGTTCACATATAAAGATTTTATACGAGGTGGGCACTTTGAGTTGAGATAGCTGACCATAGCAAAATTACACATTGGACACAAAAACATTCCAAATATCATGTGAACTCAAATATGAGCCCTTCTGTTCTAGGAGTGGGGTGGAAAAATTTTGAAATCTTAAACCAGGACCCCCTCATTTTATTGCAGATTTGGAATAACTTAAATGGCACTAGTACAAAAAAAAAGTTGTTTGCAATTTGCCACATGGGACTGAAAAGTTTTGATCCTGGATAAATGCCAGTTTAACCTCAGAAGCAGTACAGGGTTCTTCCCTGCCTCTTCAAGGCATAGACAACATCCATTACAGAGACTATTTTCCTCTTGGTGTGCTCAATGTAGGTGACTACATCATGAATGACGTTTCCAAGGAATACTATGAGCTTGCCTCGGGTCTCCTCGAAGATGAGGACAGACATGTGCTTCACTCCACCACACCTAGCCAGCCATCGGATAACAGGCTTGATGATGCTCTGGATGTTGTCATGCGGCACCTTCCTGTGATGCTTGGCACCACCTTTCCCCAGGCCCTTACAACCCTTTCCACGTCCAGTTATGTGTGTCAGTGCTCTGGTTACAGAAACCAATCCAGATATAACAGTAGACCTCTTTCCCCGAACCTTTTGGCATGGAGTGGGTGGAAATAACCTAATCTGAAATGGGGGGGGGGGGGTTATATCCCATATATCATTCCGAAATGTTTATTTTATATTTAATGGTAGTTTGTAACAAACTCAACCCCCCCCCCACACATGCATAGGTGGAGAGCAACTGTGAAATATGAATTGGAACTCCCATTCCATTTGTTGTATAAGGCTATGTATTGTTTGACATAATAAGGATAATGCTTGCAGCACTACTATGGCTGACTGGATTTATTTCCTGTGTATAAGAGATACCCTGCGAATGTGGCCATATCTACATTGGTGAAACTGGCAGAGCACTATCAACCCGAATTAAAGAACATAAAAACAATTGCAAGAAAGGAGAAAATCAAAAATCTAGACTAGCCTAACATGCACGGGAAAATAGCCACAAAATCCTTTGGGAAGACTCTAAACCTTACACAGAAAACTGACAAAACTAAAAGAAAAATAAAAGACTCAGACTTTAATATTAGCAACAGCAATATTTTCAGTCAACAGTATTGAATTACAAAATATATGGATCCCATTGATTAAGAGAGAAACAACTTTACAGCACAAAACAAAAACAAACACTCAACCCACTACAACCAATTAGAGTCTATCTATGTTGCGCGACCAATCAGGAGACAGATAGTCTCCCATTGGCTGAGCAGGATAAGGGGCTTTACCCTATATTAACCCATGGTTTTTCCAGCTTCCTCTCAAGTGGCACTCAAGTTCCTGAACCCTGTGTCTCTACCTGATGATGGGAACAGATTCCGGTTCCCAAAATGTCGTTAATAATGACTGTCTGGAAAACTACTGTGTTTTAATTTGTTTTGTTTCATTGTTGTGTCATTTGTTGTATTTCTGTTTTTGTCATATCTGTTTTCTTGTTTCACCTAATCGTTGTGTCACATTTTAACTTAGGTTTCTTATTTGATATTTGTTATTTCATTTATTTTCTGTTTGTTCCTTGTTTTATTTGACCAGATTCCATTTTGGAATTTTACGTTGTGTATGTACAGTAGAAACTCTATGGATCATTTTTCAAGGGACCAGAAGAAAAAAATGATGCACTCAGACCAACTATGCATGTGGACTTGCCTCTACTTTTTTTACCTAACCTCGAAAGCTGAAGTTGTATTTTATGTGCTGAGCTAATTGACAAGACAAAACATAAAAAAAAAAAAAAACTCTTTAAAAATTATAATTTACTACATTAACGTAAATCGTGGAAGATAAAAACAATGAAACGGGAAATTAGGAACATTACTATCATTATTTTTTAAAAACTATTTTTTATTTAAGTGTTATGTATTTACAAGTACAATCGTGAAATTACATTACCGTTATGTAACTATCTAAACATGCTGCACTAAAATGTAAATGATTTAAAAACCAGTCTGTTTATAATACAACATCTTCAAACACATTTTGCAAATTTTAGGTTAAAGTTACCATTAATAGCACTCAAAACAAAGACAAAGAAATGCATGTAAATAGATCAATGTTTCCAACGCGAATACAGCAATCAATAGCGTTTGAGAAAATCAATAGTGCTAGCGGCAGCAATTCTATTGCCGCCATCTTGAATTTATTGTGCAGTGAGCGCAAGCATTACATGCGACCATGGGTCATTCTCTTATGGCTTTGACCGTTATCACTTACTTCTCTGTGATGTATCTTCTCTGGTCTTTTCCTAAACATGATGTACTTTCTTCCTTCGTAATCGGTGACTCTGACATCTCGTGTTTATATTGTCTTCAGATGGCGAAAAACGTAAACAGCTGGAAAAGTAACATTTTGATGATGCGATATGCGGGAAAATTTAACACTGCACCTGAAGAAAGAAGTGCAAATCGCGGGAAATCATAAATAACGTTAACGTTAATATCGGCTGGTCATGTTTACTTTGTGGGCAGCCGTGACAGTCTTTTACAGTTCACTAGAACTGTTGTTTTAAATTTTGCTTTGTATGTTGAAATTAATTAAAAAAATCATCGATACGCCTAACTTTATGGCTGTGGGACAAGATATTTTGAGCTATGGCTGTATGGAAAAATGATACTTACGAAAACGATTGATGTGGACTTCTTAAACATTATTTTAATAGGAAAATTTTTGGGACCAACAAAAATAAACTATAGATGCGGGAAAACTTTGGAAATGAAAACGATGCAACAAATTTCTACTGTATCTTGTTGACTAAAGCATACACTGCTTATTTATGTTTTTGTCTTGTTTTTAGTTTTCTTTTGACAGTAATTTATTTCGCAATGGAGTATGTCCAAGCAAATTAATCCAGTCATGCACTCCCACAGCACAATTCTTTCAAAGATCATATCAATGCCCGGTTCGGTGTGCATATTTCTCTAAGGAAACTAGAAAAGAAAATGATTGATCTATCACAATGATCCATCAACTTGACTTTTCTCTGCAAATGCTGCAGTGAGGGTGTAATTCTTAAGGTTCTTACAGTCAAATCTCCTGTAAACAGCAAACAAGCTAAAAAAAATAGCCCTGAAAGCTAGCCAAAAGCTACAAAGTGAAAAAATTTCTGCCTATCACAGTAAAAAACTACAACTGAACAATGAAATATCGGCAATGCAGCTTGAAATAAGTCCGTAATTAGTACAAAAGATTTTAAATTCATGTATCAGTCTATCACGAATCTTGTCCAGAAAAAATCTGTCGAGTGCAAAGAAAGGCAACACGATAATTTTTCCAAGCTGACCAGTACCGTGAACACCAAAACACCCTCCGCACCAAAAAGTATTAACACAGTTATTAATGCATCCTCAAAAAACTTGTCAAACTGTGAGGAAAGTGTCTTACAAGATGGCCTCAATTTTTGCATTGCTGCACGACAGACACTTTCCAGTACTTGACATAGTTCCATCCATAGAGAGTGCACTATACAAACTCCCTGCTGCAAAACAGGATTAATTTCGCTGGACTGTGCGCACAGCGATTACTTCAGCTAACTCACCAAAACCTAATATCTCTTCTCATGAACTCAAAAGCCATTAAAAATCTAAAAACCAACCCTGACATTGTAATCCGCACAGCAGACAAGGGTCCTTCTACTGTGGTACTAGATAAATCAGAGTATGACAAAAAAATCACAGATCTGATTACCACTGAACAATACACACATCTTGAAAAAGACCCCACTGCCAGCATTAAACGAAAAGTGTACCAAACTTTAAAAAAACATCAAAGTCACATCCTAGACAAAATAAGATCAGAGCTGACGACACACAGCAGTAGATCACACCACATATACTGTCTTTCAAAAATTCATAAACCAGATACGCCTCTGTGCCCGATTATCAGCTGTTGCAATACTCCATGCAAAAAACTATTAAAATATCTCCTAAATACTGTTGAACCCTCATACGGCTGATGCCAACTTTTGTCAAACACTCTAGTCATTTTATATCCATAGTCAAAACATTGGAAATAGAAAACACTGACACCTTATAAAGCTATGATGTCCAAAGCCTTTTTACCAATGTAGCTGTGGCTGAAACTCTCAACATTGTCCACGCCAAGTAGGAATCTGACCCAAATCTAAAGGACAGAACACCTTTACCAATTCCATCCATCATGGAAATAATTACCCTCTGTGTCACCACAACATATTTCCAGTTTAATGACAGTTTCTACACAAACAAATAGATGGCATGGTAATGGGCTCTTCACTTTCACCATTCATGGCAAACATATACATGGAGAACTTTGAACAGGAAACACTTAGCAAAAGCAATAGCCCTTCTTAAATCTGGCTTCATTATAAAGATGACACTTTTACTATTTGGCAACATGGACCTGAAACCCTGGAGGAATTTGTGAACTTTCTAAACTCATTGAGGCCATCAATCAAGATTACCTAGAAGAAAGAAACCAATGGCAGCATTCATTTTCTGGACGTACTAGTCAAGAGGGAAAGCAGCAGTCTGGAAACCAAAGTATACAGGAAACCTACACATACAGGCCAATACCTACATTTTGCATCCAACCACCCTAAAAGCACAAAAACCAGCATAATTCGCACACCAGCCAACCGAACTGAGATTATTTAATCCAACATGAAATCTGTAGCTATAGAAAACAACCAAATAAGAAAAGAACTCACAGCCAATGGCTACCTAGCAAACACCATCAAACAGCACATGAAACCTAACAGAACACTTAAGCCCACAGAAACAGAAAAACCAGCAGGAACCCTAGTTATTCTGTATGTCTGAGGCCTTTTTTTTTTTAAATAAGACGTCTGGGAAACAAATTCGAACATCAAACAGAAATTCTGATCAAAATCAACTATTAAAAGTATGGTTACCAGGGGGAAATAAAAAGAGATTAACTGAAAACCCACAACTGAGTGTATCAGATACCCTGCAAATGTGGCCATATATACATCTGTGAAACTGGCAGAGCTCTATCAACCCGAATTAAAGAACATAAAAACAATTCCAAGAAAGGTGAAAACAAAAAATCTATACTAGCCTAACTTGCATAGGAAAAAAAACCACAAAATCCTTTGGGAAGACTCTAAACCTTACACAGGAAACTGACAAAATTAAAAGACTCAGCCTTTATTATTAGCAATAGCAATATTTTCAGTCAATAGTATTGAATTAAAAGATATGTGGATCCCATTGATTAAGAGAGAAACAACTTTAAAGCACAAAACAAAAACAAACACTCAACCCACCACAACCAATTAGAATCTATCTACGCTGCGCGACCAATCAGGAGACAGATAGTCTCCCGTTGACTTCGTAAATAAATTCAAACATTTTACTATAATGAAACTTCCCTGACTTTCCATGACCAAATTTCATTTCCCAGACTTTCCAGGTCAGTGGCAACCCTGTATTAAATATAAATACAAAACTGTAAATATAGTACTGTAAGATCAGTACATTTTTAAAAATATTTTTAGATGCATGGAATAGGTTTTAAAGAGTGTAAGTAATAAAACTTCTAAAGTACCAAAGTCTTTCTTGACCTATGTAATCTGTCCAGATCATTCTGAACCAAACCAGTTCAAAAATTAAATATGAAACTCACAAAATTATTTTGTTGTTCCCGTTATTTGTACCCCCCAGTGCGCCTAAACAAAATAAAACTTGCCAGAAAAACATGTGGATATGGGTCATACAGGCAAGACTTCTAATACTGAAATTCCTGCAGGGTTATTAAATTGGGACAGTTTCAATGAACAGCTAAAATAACAGCAGGGCGACGACACTCCAAGGAAAGCAAAGCTGAGAGTTAAACTTCGAGAGTGAACATGGCCGCTTAGTAGGAAACTGAGCCAATTGCATTTTCAGTGAAAGAAGACACAAAATTTTACATGTAGGAGCTGTTGCAGCTGAATGTGCATTTTTGAGAGAGATTTTGGTCAGCGATTAACATCGAGGTCTGGTGAGGGGTGACATTATGTTAGTACGGATATAAATATAAAATTATGATTTTTCCGCAATGAACACACTTAATGATTTTGCTCTACATAGTTTTAGAAGCACTGACTGAAATACGTTAGAATGTACGTGTCACTGTTCGTGTTCAGAGTGCTTCCAATCGGAAGGTCATAGATAATCGGCACCGTCTAAGGCCTGAGCTATCAAAAGCTATTCAAACCTGTGCATATCGAATAAGTCTCTGCACCTCATTATGGTTAAAATGGTTTCATACAAAATTTAAGTTTGATGACCAAAACTTGAAAGATTCAAACAGCAAAATTTTACTAATTATTATATGCACAAACAATGTAAATGTTAATTGAATAATTGTTATATTGTTGTTACCTGCAAGTAAAAGGTTGGTACCAAATACATACATAAGTACGCCTTTTGCTGTAGGCTACAACGTGTATCCTGAAACAACGGAGAAAACCGAAACAATACAAGATTGTGCAGTGTATTAATTTTCTGGATATACTGTTAAAAGATGCCTAGATACATTCAACTGCCCAAACTGTTACAGTATGCTGACTGACCACAACAACACCACCCAGAAGATAAAGGCATCATCTTACTATAGAGACTAAGTTTGTGGCAATAAAGGCCATCATCTGCATGCAGGAAGTCATCTGAAAGCAGCATCAAACGTGCTCAGAGACATTACCAGCTTCTAGTTAGAAGTATCCTCGGACAGCTATGGAACATCTTGATACCAAAAAAAGTATCTTCCCAACTAGAGGAGAGTATTGCACTGCACAAAAATACGTCTTTTTCAACACGGTTCAACATGTTGGACACACGAGTAATTTATGCTGCGGACTCTGATACGATATCGTTTGGATTACCAAGCAAAATGCATGTCGAGACAAGTTTGGGAATCAAAACGAAAAAACAGTGACTCGAAGGAACATCCTAAATGTAAAAAATTTAACAACAGTAGGTCTTACCAGAAAATAAAAACGTGCCATGTTCCTGGTTTTTAGCTTTACGTATAGTTTGTGTTTGGTACAGGACTAAAAGCATAAATATACAATGTCAGATTACATTGCAAAATAATCAAAATAGTAGTGGAATGGATAGGACGTTTAGTCGTAATTGTTTAGCTTACATTTTAGCATCAGATCCAATGGACTAGTACAATAAAACCTTTGAAAAGAGGTTTACAAAGTGTTTGGAAATGTTTTGTAGATATTTCATACTGTTTTTCTGCTTAACATAGGTCTGATTTAAATATTGACATATACCTTGAACTATTTTAATGTTAAAGTTTTACTGTGTGGGATAAAAGAAAAATACTGTGAAAATGCTATGTACTGACATTTTAATGTTAAACTTGATTATTTAAACTACATTTGTCATTTATTATAATATTTCAAAATATGTTTTGTATACTACTTATAATATGTTAAAACATATACTTGTTAAAATGTATAAATAGAAGCAGAACTTACTTTGATTGTTACTACAATATTGAAATACAACTTGATTCGTGAGCTTCTCCAGATTGTTCATTACTTTAATTTGATTTACATTCTTTTCTGCAATCTTGTCTGTATTTACAACACTACTGCCTACTACGTTATATTTTATGTTGTATGGAGTTGCATTGTTATATAATAATTACAAAGATAAATAATACAATTGTTCTTTGGCTATTTAATTGTACATTCTACTGGGGAAAAAATTACAATGTCGATAATTAATGCGAATTTTTACTCTTCTAGTAAGAGTATTTCGAACCATACTAACAATTTAAGTATATCATAATTTATTGCAACGAAAGCTTTTGATGAGAGTATTTGTTTTGTACTAGCATTGTGAGTTTTTCCCGTACATAATGGTACAAATATATTGGACAAGATATACAAGTTGCATAGTAAACAATTGCATATTTAAAATTATTTTAGTGTTTAAACAATACTGTTTGTGTTAAATTTTTAAAATCTTAATATTTTTTTCTGAATATACCAAAGCCAATTTTGCCAACATTCTTTATTTATTTTTCTTATACTTAGTAAAATAAAAAGACCATAATTTCCTTTATTATTTATTATAGAGAGTGTTTACTGAAACCGTTAACAGGTCATATTCTGAACAGCTTATGGCTGTCAGATATGTATAAGTAATTTTTGTTAAAACTTAGTCAGAAAACAGCGTGATAAATACATTATTCTAATGTGTGTATACTCATAATTTGTTAAACACCAGTTATTAAATAATGAGACCTCTCTTGATTATAATTTTTACTAACTTATTTCAGTTATTCTCAATTTCTTTATTGAAGGAAAGCAACAACAATTTTATTGAAACAATATGGGAATATCTGATTTTGGTGTAATGAAAAATTTATAATATTTTGTACTTGAAGGAGGAGTACAGAAGTGATGGAGACATTCAGTATTCAATCCATACAATCATGATTCGGGGGTGAACTATGTTTAGGCACAATGTAAGCATTCACCTACACTGATTTAAGCAAACTGTGGAAAACTTAGAGCAGGATGGCTTGGTTGGAAAAAGAACAAGGGTTCTTTCAGTGCATGCCCAGTGTTTTGCCACTGGTTTACCGTGCTTGGTTTTGATGTTTCTGTAAGTATTCAAATGTAAATTACATACTTATTTGAGAGAGTTGTTTGTGGGGTATTAATGTTATAAATAAACTTCCGATGTCGATGGACGGTTCAGAAAATTGTTGACTACTAAACATAAACAATGTGTTATTTTTAACAATAAAATCTGTTTCAATTTATTATTGTTTAAAATTTGTGAACTTACAGTATATCAGAAAAGCAGTGTCACTGTCTTTGGTTGTTTTGTTTATCATGATATAAATAAATAAATATTATATACACAGCATATAAGGTTTAAAAGGTTTAAATTTTTAGAGTCACTTTGAAATTGTTTACATATGTATAGGCTTATGCTAAGACAACCTTTGGCGCACGTAACCGGTACTGTTATAGCGTCAGCTACTGAAATGTTTTGTTCCTTTCGAGAAGTGAGGGAACTGGCAGCTTACCAAGATGCCTTTGCAAAGGGAAGAGACATGAGAAAGGTGGTGTGGTCTGGTGATAGCTTGTGGAGGGGGGAAGATGAGTTAGGTATGGAAGGGGGGCAGGGTCGGCATGAGTCAGGGGAAAGGGAAAAGACAAGTTTTTGGCAAGGAGGAGAGGAGAGGAGCGACGGCAACCGAAGTGCAACCTAGAGGAGGAGATTACAACCAGCCCAAATTCGGCTAAGAAACTGTGGAGAGTAAATTGTACCCCATATATATATTCAAAGGTTCTACTGCCTACACAACGTCCCATCATTCCTTGAACAGATGTGCGAGTGATCAAATGAATCATGCAACCGTAGAATATTGAAATAGTTATTCTGAGTAACTGTGAAAGTAGGAAAATTATAATTATGTTAACTTATAGGCTAAGAGCTTTCCAGATAATGTTTGCTCACGTTCAATTTTATATGAAATTGTTTATGCTTTTACTACTAATGGCAGTGTACAAAGTAAAGAAAAGCAAACACAAAATACCTGTCACTGAAGAAGCTAGTGAAATTACTGTTTTGGCAGCTGTGCACCCGAACCCCCAATTAAGCATTAAAGTTTAAACTACTGATTCCAGAATTTCTCTGAGTAGTATTATCACAATACTGCATCACCATAAGTTTCCCCAGTACACATTTCTCTAAATCAGTGACTATATGGTGAGTTTCATCAATGCCAATTTTCACTGCATCAGGGACTTCATGGTTGTTATATTCATTACTACGCTGCATTTTGTGAAAGTGGACACGAATAAATACAAATGTACATTCCATAGAGACGTTAACATAATATACGTTACTGGAGTGTGGAAAATCAACACTGGCCATGTAGGTTGAGCATCAACATTCTTCTACAGTTAACTTTTGGTGTGGAATAATGGGCAGGAAACTCATTGGTCTATGTGTTACTGAAGGTAGTTAGCATGGAAACAAAATTAAATTTTCCTGAAATACGAACTATCACCACTACTTAAGGACGTCAGCTTGGAAGTTTGACAAAATAAATGGTTTCAACACAATGGCTGCCCAAGTACATTATTCAAGAGTAGCACTGGAAGCATTACACCATACAGTGAACCCTCGATAACTCAGACTAAAAGGGGGAAGAAGCTGTCCGAGTTACGATTTGTCCATGTTATCGAGGGGTGTCCGGGGAGATGGGGTAATCAGTCATTAATCACAAGAAACGCGAAGAAATTAGTACGCTATCATTTCTACAAGCAAAACAGGCTGCAATAAATACTGTTTTGTACGTAACTATCGTATCAAGTTACGGGAGGGCCGCCATGCAGTGGGAAAATTTACACTAACGTGGAGGACTATGAAAGAATGTCAAACAATGTGGGGAGTCAGATCTTTATTTTTTTATACTGCTACTTCTGGCTGATCTTTCTTTTTATCTCTGTGCTAGAAGCTGGCACCAAGGCACCCTTCTATCACATAAAAGTTTTCGTCTGGCTGGCGACAGCCAATGTGCACGTTTGAGAGAGATAAATGATCGTTGGAGATAAGCTAGGGATGTTGCAAGCGAAGTAGTCCCAGTCAACTGGTACAGTCTCATGCAATACAAACACCGCATGTGACCACACAAGACGTTTACATTGAAAAATACCTTACGTCCTTATGTCACAGCATAGGGGCAACAGCCAGCTGCTAGCCTGATAGTTATTCTACACTCCTACAAAGTTACAAAGGTACAAAAATAATTTTCTTCATATACACGAATAAAAACGGTACTGTAATTAATCCTTCTGGGTCACTGTAAATATGTGAACACATTTTAACACTACTAATTTTAAAATTTAATTTTATGTATGTAAATTGCATCATAAAACACATAATTTACAGCTTTTTTCTTACACAAATTGTCATATTATAAAGCAACAAAATTTTAATCATGTTCTACAGAGTTACCGTATTTACTTGCGTAATTGCCGCATATTTTAAACCAAATTTTGGCCCCCAAAAAATAGGGTCTGGCTATTATAAGGGGTTTTCAAAAAAATTACCTTCTACATTTTTTTGGTGTAAAATATAACAAATGTACAGTTTTTTCTATATTTACTCGTTCATAACTTGACCATTTCTTCTAAAATAAAGAGAAAGATTTTGTCGGTGTATAGTAAACATGGAAAAATTAAGACTACAAAATCGTGTTAATCCATTCACGTGTGTCACTCAATGAAAATCGTTTAAAATTATCCAGCATAAGAAGTTTACATTTTACGGTCCATTACGTGTACGTTATTATTTCCCGTGAAGTAGTATATAAACAAATCTGATTCACGCTTAAAACGTTGCAACTCTCCAGACGCCGTTACGTCATCAACAGAGCATCATCAACCAGCGAGCGTGACTCATTGTGTCCGTGTGTTGTTCTTTCACCACTCACATCGGCTCTTGAAAACATCGTTGTTAAAGGGGCGTAAAACCCTCTCACCAATTTTTCTACATCGCAATGAGAAGCAATGACTTTTAATTTTTCTTTAATGTCCAGAACAATTTGTTTTGCAGTCCTGAATTCATTGCACATACCAGAACAAAATAATTTTCCGTTTATGTATCATTGTAACCCGCAGTTACAGTCATTTCACAAGCACCAGGTTAAAATGTTTGTTTACGACACACATGCGTGCCTGGCTCGCAGGCAGAAGAGGGAGGAAAGATAAAGAAGTGAGAAGTCGGCCTGCTGCGTTGCATCTTTACTTGTGCGTCGCGCGCCTCGCTAGCAACATTTTACCGCATGGAACTTGCCAGATATTATACTGTGGTATTATTAAAGGCTAAGTAGCGATGGACGACTACGTTATAAAGTTTAATACTGTTCTAAAATATAACGTGATGAATTTAAATCCAGCAGAAACTATTTTTTATGTCTTTTAACCAAGAAATAATTAATTAAAAATTATAACATTTTTTTAAAAAATTCTGTCCGAGTTATCCGAAGTCCGGGACATCGAGGTCCGAGTTATCGAGGGTACACTGTACTTTCATTGATCAATGGATCTTGAGAGGTTGCCAGGTTCATTAGCCTGCTAGGTCGCCAGATTTCTTTTTGTGATGTTTTCTAAATGATAAGATTTTTCACCAAATGCCAACAACACAAAGACACGATGAAGTAAACATTGGCGTCGTAAGCATTTGATTTTTTGTGGGACGTCACTGGTAGGGAAAGTGTACATATAACCTACGTAATAAAGGGGTGTGTAGGAGTCCTCCACCGGGAAATTTTATATTTTAAGGTGCAAAATACTGCTATTTAAAGAGTTTCTGCATCAAAATATTTAATATACAACTGAAGGAAATCAAAATCTTAGAAACTACGAAATTTTTTGGGGGGACGTGTCCCCTCCGTCCCCCGTCGCCCAGCTTATGACGCCCCTGAAGTATATCAGAAATACTTGCAGTAAAATTACAGCAGATACATTGTTGTCCTGTGCACAATCATGAGAAGCACGAATCAGTAAGTATATTGAATTTAATGGTCAAACATTCAAGCACTTTCTCTAAATGAATAACGAAAAGCAAGGAGACTCGCCTCAAACAAGTAGCACCCTGATGGTGATGAGAGGCAAGGTAAGCGGGCTTTACATCTCGTTGACAGTGAGATCATTAGAGAAGGTGACACAACTTGGAACAATGAGAGGAGCTGGTAGAAGAGATAGCCATAACCATAGTTAAAGAGCCATTCCATCATTCTCCTGCAGCAATTTTGGAAAACCATGGAAAACCAAATTCAGGATGGACTAAACCGGGGATCGAACCGAGGTCTTCATAAACGTGAGTACAACGTGTTCCATTGTGCAGCCTTGCTCGGTCCCAGATGGTAACAGACAAGGGGACTCCCTACCTAAAGAACCCCAATACTCAAGAGTCTACGGGACTCACCTCAAAAAAGCATTACAATGATGAGAGGTAAGGATGTGCCAACAACCTAGATGGGTTGGGTGACATTATTCCCCCCTGGAGTATTCTTTGAATAGTAACTTCTGTGTGGAAATCCTTACATAAGCATTGGATATATTTTGAAATGGTTTTTCGTATCTTTTTGCAGTGTTAATACTATTTACACATTATTTACTGGTGTTCCATTTTACTGTATTTTACGAGTGAACTTCGGCTATATCCCCGAGAGGTATCAAGTGTGAGTGTCTGTTGGAGCATTTATGTTGTCATCGAGAGGTGATGACAATGCATGACGACGTCAGCAAGGAGAGAAGGGGAAGTTTGGAGGGGTATAGTTAGAGTGGATTGCCCTGGTAAAGGGAGTCTCGCTTGGGTCATTGTGCCAGCCAGACCTTTTGAACTGGTGCTCTGAGAGTATCATTTTGAACAGAGCTATCCTTGGAACTTGAGCTTTGTCGAAAATTTAAGCGCGCTCCGTGTTTGGGATGTCATCGGACAATCTAAGAACTATAGCATCACTACTGCGCAGGAGTCGCGGAGCTTACAATCGTGAAGTGGACAGCCCGATAAGTGGCTGCGGCGGACATCAATGTTTAGGACGTCCATGAAGATTGTCGTCGGCGGAGTCGACGATAATATCGTTTTGTATTATTTCCCAGAGGGGCTTTTCAAGGAGATTTATTGGTGGGGCGGTAAATTTTCGCTGTCCCAAATTGAATTGCCACACTCTGACTCGTCGATGAACGACATCATCGGCAACGAGTTCGTTAAATGTGTATCGTACACGCATAGAACCCTACTTGGATACCAGGTAAGTAGAGTATTGAATGAAATTAATAATGAACATTTGATCAACGATCTCGTTAGAGTAAATAGCAGCTAACTGTGTTGACGTTAACGGTTTAATCAAGTTTAAATTGGATTCATCGTATTGAAATTAAAGGGGCTTTCACAGGACAGTTATTATATTGTGTGTTCGTCATTAAGGAGTTATCCTTCTCTCTCTCTCGGGTATATTTTGAATCCTAAAGCGAATTAAATTAGGAAGACTGTGCTGGGACATCGTAAGACTAAATGGCACAAATATTGTGAAGCAATGTAAATTGTATTTTATGTGTGTTTAAAATGTTAGATAGCTTGTTATATTTATTCTTGTATGGAATGGGTTTGGATATGTTTACCCAACCTTGTAGAGAGTTATATGCCACAAAAGTTATTTAGTACTTTTTTTTAAATTTGTTCTGGCACAGGATTTATAACTCGTACGTTTATTCACATGTAGTGGTTTTTTTGCACCCCCTTCCTCTACTTGGTATACTGTACTACTCTGCTGTTGGGTTCAAGTTCCGTGCAGGTGTGGAGGCTAGTACCCTGGTAGAGTGTATTCGGGTGGAGTACTCTGGTGAGAGAGACGTGTACTTATCTGTGGAACATGAAATATGGCTGGAAATGCAGCTACTGCAATTTTTTGCTCTAAGTTAGGAAGAATTATTAAAATATTTGAGAGATGCAGGTTGTCGTTTTTATGAGGAAGATGCAATAAATCTACAGGCACGTGTAATTTCGTACGTGGGTTCGTTCAGACCTGTTGAAAATGCCATTGAGGCAGAAGTCCATGAATATATTTGGGACACTACGACGAGTGTCGAGAAAAGTTAATTTTTGTAAAGTTTAGTATTGGTGTCTAAATTGTGAGTTCTATAACCTGAAAAGTTCTTGAACTTTATTTTGGCAGTAGATGAGTTGTGGTTATGCAAACTAGTGAAAGAAAAATATTTTATGCAATTTGTCACGTTGAAGGTCACCGGCAAGGCTGCTACCATGTTATCTTAAGTATTGAATGGTGTACCTACTAAATGTATAAACGTGCGCTGTTGGATGAGGTGCCTAATGATACTTGGCGATTGTATGAATGTACATTTGAAAACCTCCGTCAGAGATCCAATGAATCTATGTTGACGTATATTGAGAGTATTATGAAATACGTTACTGCTATGGATTTGAAATTCACTGAGGAGAAGTTAATTAAGACAGTAATGGAAAGGAGAGATCCGAATACGAAATTGCACTAAGGAACTTTATGTATGCCTACAACAATTGCAGTTATATGAGTTTGTGCATACTGTGGAGAAGGGTAAAGCTGAAGCTATTCGTTATTACCTGGGTTTGAAAGAGGAGAAGTCTGGTCGAGAGCCCTCCAGAGTGCAGCCTAGGAATAAATTGGTGGATGAATCATTGTTTGGAGTGAGGTTACAGGAGTTTGGGGATAACTCGGATTTGTTTATAAAAGGAGATTTGAATACCAAGTAGGCTGATTTGAAGGAAGAAATGAGTAGGTGTGGGATTTTGGATGAGAGCATGGTAGAATATGATCAGCGAGTTTGGAATGAGCATTGCAGCAACTGCACCACCTTCAAACATCAGACGAGTAATTGTAAACAAAGGCCGGTATCTTTGGAACAGAGGAGATGTTTTTACTGCCGGAATGAAGGGCATTATCGTGCTGAATACCCTAAGTTGTCAAATCATAGGAGTTTGGAACTTTAATTTCGCTCTTTTCTCTGTGAGGTAGGAGAAGCACTGGTAATTTGAAAATCCCTGCGGGCCTAAAGTTTAAAGGGAGTCTATCCAAGCTGGGGCCGTGTGTGGTTGTTGTCTTCCTGGCATGGGGTTCGATCGAGGTTCGGCCATGATAGATACTGGAGCTACAAGTTCCTTCATAAAGGCTTCCTTTTTTATGAACTATTGCAAAATAACCTGCATCTTCATCTTAAGGTCGAGAACGAATATGAGTTGAGGGCCAGGTTGGCCAATAGTTCGGAAGTCTCACGCTCACGCCAAGCATTGCTCCATTTTAAATTAGGAGCCTATTCCTGGAATTTCCGGCATTGGATTTGTAACGTATTAATTGTAAATATTGTGATTGGTCTCGATTTTTTGGATTTTGCACAGATTTCGGTAGATGTGGGGGAAGCGGACTTAGGATTTGGTTTTAAGCAGGGTAGTTTTCTGCTTTTTGTGCGAGAAGGTGATAAGGGCCTGGATAATCTGAATACACTTAAGGAAGCACGATGTGACGAGGAATGTGAAACAGATTTTGAGGGACTTCGGGGATGTGATCACTTCCCAAACAGGCAAATGTGATCTGTTTCCGTATAAATTCTGGGTGACAGATGACGTTCCGATTCGCATACCTGCCGTTCCTTATTCTTCGCCTAAACTTGCTGCTACAAGAAACGTAATTTGTAAGCTTTTGGACAAAGGAGTGCTTTCGAAATCTTCTTTGGAGTATGCTTTTCAAGCTTTTCTGTGAATAGGAAAGATGGTGGATAGCGTATTGCAACTATTCTTTCCAGCCTTAATAAAAAATTAATTTAGATCCCCTCCCAATTGCAACTGCAGAAATTGCGTTACAGCATTTGTGGAAGGCCAGATTTTACACTATTTTGGACCTCAAAAATTTGTTCCACCAGTGTCTTTTGCATCTTGCATGTAGACAGTATAAGCCTTTTCGAACTCTAGGGTCATTATCAGTTTAATTTGGTCCCCATGGGTGCCACATTTGGGTTCCAGGCATTGTCCTGTGTCATGGAAGGGGGGGGTTGAAGTCAGATTTAACGAAACATCTATTTAGAGTAACCATTTTCAGGCCCCTTGGCATTTCGTTAAATCGGGGTTCTACTGTATTTCTGAACCACCTTCCACTACTTGGTAGAAGGGGACTTGCCTCAAACAAGCATTGTTCCTGTATAATGCTAACAGTATTTCCTTTAAATAAATTAATGCTTTCAAGAATGAAAATAATTGTTTCAATTACAACCTACTAGTACAAACAAAACCTACATTTTCGGTAATGAACTGTGGTAATATAAAATATTTTGACATTTTTCCCTGCTCCATCCCAAGTGATGGGAAGGGAGGTAAAACCTTTATTACACAATATTTTTCTGCAAATATAAACACATTTCATTTTACTCTTTAATCTCACCCAACCTCCCTCTTGTCATACGAGTGTCCCTGAATAATGTTTACAGCTCTTTATCACGTTGTAGAGGATGCGAAGACGAGTAAAATACTACAGTACACTTAGGGTCGTAGAGGTTGGGAAGTACCTATTAATTGACCCACAAATTGTGGACTGCGAGGTTTGCAATCTGCGTTGATATAACCACTGACACAATTGACAAAATATATATTCTCTCGAACTGCTCTCTTAATATGTACACATAATACTAAAGCAGTTATAACTAGGGCTGTTCAATATTTCGATATATCAATAATTTTTTACATCAAAATTAAAAAATATAAGATATCTAAATTTTTTAAAACTGATATACAGTAAGTCCCCGATTTACGCCGTACCGATTTACGTCGTTTCTGATTAACGTCGCTAATATTTGAGTACCTATGTTTCAATTTAAGTAGTTGCAGATTCAGAATAACGTCGTTTATGATTACTCCCTTGCTTTTTATTTTTATTAATACACTGTACATAAATTGTCATATGTACGGCAATTCAGAGTTTTATTTGTGCTACGTAGTGTAAGCTATACGCACGTCGCTCTATATCATCATACGCTGCGACAAATGCTTCCTGCCCTACATGCAGTGATGCAATACTACTCACCCACCCACGTCGCTAGAGTGACAAAGCCTCATCTACGTCTCGAGACGCCGCAGAAGATTCCCATTCCCCTCTTCAAATAGCCATAGGCCCTGCTTCAGCCGCTGTGATGATATTGCGTTGGGCATAACTAGGCCAGGATTACGATGCCCTCACGTTCACTTTGCTTTAACTTTCACGTAAGCAGGAAAAACCTTGACAAGCGCATTTGAACAGGTTCTATCACAATCGCGCCACTTTATACTTACGTTCACTTTCACATAACGAAAAGCTTGTCGATGTCAAGCTTTTAAGATAAAGTGATAAGTGAAGTTATATCACTCGATCGCCTGGGCCAATCATATTTCGGAGGAGTTAATGTCTTCTATTATATCATGTTATTTTTGACTATTAATTTCAAGGCTCTCTCACAATGTTTTTCATTGCCTGCTTGCAGCTTACATGAAGGATCGTATTATGGCACCTTAACTGATTACGTATTACGTACACATGAACCTGATAAAGTTGTCAAGAGACAGGTGACTGTGAAGTTCTCGTAATCTCAGCCTTATAAAGGTGTCACTGTTTCAGTTTACATTACTGTGCTTTAAACGTGCTTCAGTACAGTATCAGCTTACTGCAATTAATGCTAATTACTTTACGAAATGGCTTCGAAACTGTAGAATTTATCTTCGAATTTAGTAATTTCAAAAAATAAGAACAGAACACCTGTCTCGTTAGCCACGAAAATGGAAATTTGGCGGCTTTTTGATTCAGGCGAGAGGGTAGTTGACATTAGTAAAGTGTTAGCACTACCGCCTACCACAGTTTGTACAATTCGAGCAAACATGGAAAAAATTGGACGGCATTAAGCAGAAAGGAACCAACCAACAAATGAAGTAATTTGGAGATAATCATAGCATGTAGAAGAAGGTCCGAAGTATGTCTTTGAAAGAGAAGAAGTACTAAACCACAACATTTAACTAAAAATAAGATCCCGGAAAAAAATTGTTAATACAAGGCTTAGATACACATTACACACACAAAATTTTGACATGGAATATCTCAGTTCTAGTTAACTGTGAGTTGGTTACTTTCTACTTAATGTCGTCCACTGTCAGTGTTACAAAGACTAGTTATTCACATCATTATGCAATGGGGCAGATGCTTGCAATGTGGATAGAAACACCGAAACAGCACAATTGTCCTGTAAATTTAGCGCTGATTCAAAACAAAGCCTTATTTTTATAGTGAAGTAATAAATTATGTTGAAGGAACTTCGACCTTAAAGGATGAAGTGTTTACTGCCAGCCGCGGATGGTTTCGGTGATTTAAGCCCAGGTATAGTTCCCACAACACAAAAATGACAGGCGAGGTAGTAAATTCCCACACCAGTGTAGCAAAGGAATTTATTCTGAAATTTGACAAGACTATGTAAGAAGGTGGCTACATGCCCAAGCAAATTTTCAATGCAGATGAAACCAGACTTTTCTGGGGGAAAAATGCCAGCGAGAACCTATATCGTCAAAGAAGAAAGAACTGCACCTAGTTTCAAAGCTGCAAAGGATCGTGTGACTGTCTTACTGGCGGCAAACGCAGCTAGCGTTTGCAATGGAGTGATAAGATCGCACGCCGACACATCTTTGTGCGCGCACGCTTCCGGCTGATTGTAAGCCGTGGGCGGCAGGCTCGACTCATTTTGCGTCATTTCTATTTACGTCGCGGTTTTCAGAAACGTAACCCCAGACATAAACCGAGGACTTACTGTATCACTGTTGAAGATATGGTCAAAATAAACTATATATCAATACTGACAATATACAGATAACTTCTAAATATAGATATATCCGTATCGCAATATTATCAGAGCCACCGGTATACTCATGTTTTCGATGTAGTGAAAACACTTAGCCCACATAGAAATGGACAATGATATCAAAACTGACAATTCCATTGATATTGTTTTTGGACCCGACTACATTACCTAAATTGAAATTATTATCAAGATGAGCATTATGACAAACCCTTATATCACTGAAATCATGATTGATCGGCATTGTTATTGTACAAGAACTATATTAATGTTTGGTAAATTTTCAATATTTATAATAGTCATTGCCAATTAAAAGTTTACCTTACTTTGCCGATGCGATGTGATATTAAACATTAGAAAGGTATAATCGAAAGCTATAATAATATCACTGTCACTGTCTACGTTTACCATCAGCAAATCTAATTACTGTCACACTGCCTTAGTCAGGTACACATTTCATTTTCTTCAATTTAATTTAACGTATTAGTAATAATGCATCAATATGCAGGTTTCTCTGAAGTTTCAATGCCACTACCGACGTTATATTAATTATTCATGCCACATCAGCAATTAACATGTAAATGCTTAAAATGTAGGGTTCTTGGTTCAATATTTCAAATTTAAAGTATAAAAAGCCGAAGACAGATTAGAGTCAGGGTGTATGCCATACACCAAATAATTTTATTTCACTCATGTTTGCTATCCCATTTGTGAAGATAACTACCAAGAATAACTTAAATAGTGATGTACAGAATTTATGGACTATCTCTTCTAATGTTATATCAGTTAGAAGCTGCGGTTGGTGCTGTAGCTAGAGCACTTGCCTCCCACAAAGGCACACTGGATTTGATACCAGCCACGGTCAGTCACCCGATTTTCGTACATGAAAATTATGTTGGACAATGTCACTGGTCTGCGGGTTTTCTCGGGGTCTTCCCCTTCCCCATGCTACATTCCGGCACTGTTCCATACCTCATGTCACCCCTCACCAGCGCTAAAGATGTTACGTGCCGACCAAAATCTATTCACGATGTGAATTAACACATGGTGTGTAGTTACGACTTTTGAAGCGATGCAAACAAGTTTATCAGTTTTTAGTTTTGCACTTTTCCTCCGTGAATGATGCCAAGTTGTATTTTATCACTTGCATGGATGGATAAAGACCATGTGACACCTCTGAAAATTCACAAGCAAGCCAATATTTCAAGTTTTTGATGTTTGAAATATTACCCCAGTAAGTCTACACTGATGAGAGATCAGCTGCCCTACATAGACAACACGCGCAGTACAACAACAAACCTTGGGAACACAGGTCATTTTGTTTCTCAGATTCTCAAAACTGCTCTCTTGCTACACCTGAGCCACGCCATTATACCATGCCATCTTTTGTTAGTGTCGCTCACTGTGTCAAGTTGGACGGTTGATTATCTGCGTACTTATTATCATGCAACCAACCAAAAAACAAAAAAAAATTAAATTAAAAATAAAAAAAGTTACTAAGCTTAGCTTGGGAATATTTTCATATCTAAGAAAGTGAAGCCATAGCAAAATACAAATTATGTAAAAAATAATAATAATCTATGTCAGTTATAACCATCATATTAGTCATTAATTTTGAAGTAAAAGTACGTAACATATACCTAATCAATTAAAACCATAATGCTGTATGGTTTACAGCCCTATATGTGAGAATCTGGGAGTTGACCCTGCCTGGAAACGAACCAGGATCATCTTAGTAGGCCCTCTGTTTAGTTAATTACTGAATTGTGCAGTTATATATGATGACAATGGAAGTGGTGCATGAAGTATTAAAATACTTGCAGACCACATTCAAAACTTCAGGTTTTTGTTTTCTCCACACTTGGCCTCGATTGGATTAACCCGATGCCATTCAAAAATTGCATCCCCGATAAACTTGCAGCAAAGAGTTCAAACTGTGGAAAGTATATTCCAGGGTAGATTCTCTTACTTAATAGCCATTTCTCAAACTAATAACTTGGTTCAAGTATAAATGGGAGTTCTACGACTTTGTTCTGTAATAATAAACTAGCAAATTTTTCCAGTCTTGGATGGTGGCTTTTCTTGGCTTTGAAAAATCATGAACAATCAATGAAGAGGAAAAGAACTCTTACCTGCAATTATTGATAAAATGTTATGCCATCTGTGCAGTCACTGCATTGCGAATGTTTATGAGAATGCATACACTCGTAGTCTGGGACACATTAAATGAGGAGTTACTTACACAATGCATTAAAATTGAAGACTTAAATGCTTTTCTATAGAAATATGATTCTGAAATTAGAGCGCCCATCTAAAACTACAAGTCTAATAGTATCAATACTAATGAGATTTTTAAATGTTTTTTGCAACGGGAGTTTACAATTGTAATTTACTCGCTCGTGGACATACGCCATTGTTCATGTTTTGTTGATTGAACTTGTATTGAAAGACAAATAGATAAAAAATACAAAAAAAAACACCCTTTCGCATTCTGTTTGCATTGTTAGCAGTGCCGGACAGGACAGTTAACTTACAGTTAGCCAACATTTTGAAGTGGACGGTAACGTGATTAAATGGACGGTGTGCGAGTTAGTTCACAGTTTAACGTGGTTCATTTGGTTTAGTCTTCACGCAACGTTGATTCATTGTTTTGAGTGCATGTTTTTCGTGTATTTGTGCATCTACCGAAAACCGACCAGAGTGCTACCATGGATAGGAACTGATACACTTTTGCTGAGCTGCTGGACATACAGCAAGCATATGGTGCAGCTCGTGGCAACACAGCGGAGGTGCGTAGGATGTATCAACAACCATTCCCAAACAGAAGACCTCCGAGCAGACAAATGTTCACGAATAATGACCAGCATTTGCAAGACACCGGATCATTTGTTGGGACACGACACAACGTTGGAGCGCCCAGACGAGTTTGTATTCCCGAATTTGACGAACAAGTACTTCATTAATTTGAAGAAACGCCGAAAACCAGCACAAGGAAAGTTGATCATGAAATGGGAGTTCATCGACGCCAAGTCTGGAACGTTTTACACGAAACAGTCTGCATCCATACAGTCTTCAAAAAGTGCAGTGACTACCCTCTTCAGAGTCACTTTTCTAACTGGTTTTTAGGACAGAGAGCCCAAAATGCAAGATTACCGTCTCTGGTCTTGTTTACGAGTGAGGCGTTATTCACTCGAGAGGGCGTTTTTAATCACAATAATAATAATTTGTGGGACTACGAAAATCCTCATGGTACACTCATCCGTGGACACTAGGAACGTTGTACTGTCAACCTGTGGGCGGGAACAGTGCACAATTAATTAATTGGGCCCCACATTGTCCCACCAAGGCTTAACGGTGCAAACTACTTAATATTTCTGCAAGAGGTGCTAACAGAAATTTTGGAAGAAGTGCCGTTAAATGTGCGTCGTGAAATGTGGTTTCAGCACGATGGTTGTCCTGCCCATTTTACATTGGCAGTGCGTGCTCATCTTACAGAAGAATTTGGTGACAGGTGGATCGGCAGGGGCGGACCGGTGAATGAACCCCCACTGTCCCCTGACTTAACGCACTTTGAATTTTTCTTGTGGGGATTTATCAAAGACACTGTTTAGCAACCCCTGTTCAAAACGAGAAGATTTAATAGCACGAATCGCGGGAGAAATACACCAAATTAGAGACATGGCCAGTGTGTTTGAACGTGTTCGCCAATCAATGTTACATAGATGTGAACATTGCCGGGATGTTGGTGGAAGAAACTTTGTACATTTATTTTAAACTTTCGCCTTTTTGTATTACAAACACCATCCCGGGTTTAAATTTTTTTTTTGCTTTTGTGCTTTTTTTAATTTTCCGCGTACTTTATGTTAATTCACACATTAAAAATCGGCAAGAAAACACAGGTGTTGACAGCTCACAGTGCTGGCTCAGATGTAAACAAAGGCGCGCCTTGAAGTAGGCAATCCATGATGCGTAACTTCAGACACGTGTAACAACTTAATGGTGAGTCGGAGACCCATGGGTCCTACCTTCAAAATACTTGTTTTAGTATCCCCAAGCCGCCGCTACATTTAAGACGTGTGATTTTTCCGCACCCTGTATGTATGTCACTAGAATAGGCCATAAAAATATTTTTATATCCCAAAATGTAGTAATTTTGTGGTTGCAAGAAAACATTCAAAACTTCATAACTCCTAAACTAAGCATAGCATCAAATTGTTATCTGTGGCTGATACAGGACTACCCGGATGCAGACGGCGCTAGCGTCTGGATGAACAGGCAGCATTCTTGGTCTACGCGGGACAACACATGGCACTGCATGAACTGGTGTTTGAGGGCATCGAAGGCGTGCTGGGCTGGTGGTTCCACTGGTATTTCTTCTGCGCCAACAACAAGTCTGTGAGCGGGGCGGCAATAGAGGCGAATTTCGGGATGTAGTTCTGCAACCAGTTGGCCAACCTGATGCGCTGTAGCAGTTTCCGGGTAGTCAGAAAACTACTTCCCGCTATCTTCCCCAAGCGTTTGGGGCATGCATAATTCCCTTATTCACGCACATTACCTAAGAAGTTCACTGACGTCGCCCCTAGGTAGCACTTCTGCGGTGACCCAACTAAATGGTGTACTGCGAGTCGTTTAAGCACGAGCCCCAGATGACAGACGTGATCCTCCCAAGTCCGCGAAAAAAAAAACATCGAGGTAGGCAGCGACAAATTCGCGGACATACCCCTCAACACCTGAGTCATCATACAGTGGAATGTGGACGGTGCACATTTGAGGCCAAATAGCATGGCCCTGAACTGAAAGCGGCGGCCATCTGAGGTCATACACGCCGTTTTCTCACAATCTTCCGGCCAGTCGGGTATTTGCCAAAACCCAGCTTTGAGGCCAAGCGTGGAGAAAATGTGTGCGTCATCCACACCGAAGTGCGGCAGAGGCGCACTCTCCATCACCAGGTTCAGGAGCTGAAAGTCGACACAAAACCATAACGTTCCTTCTTTCTTGGGCACTAACACAATGCGGGCATTGTATGCACTGTCTGACGGCTCGATCACTCCCTCTGCCAATATGTCGGTGACTTGCACTCGGATTACCTTCTGCTCGGATAGTCCATACCCACGTGGTCCCGTGTACACCGGGTCAACTTCCGGGGTGGGGATTGGATGTTAGGCTGCTGTCATAGTGTGAAGGAGGTCCGAAAACGACACCTGCTTCCTCTTGTCCAGGATACGTTGTACCGCGTCGCAGTACTCATCCGGTACGTCGTCAAGTTTCTCTAAACTCACCGGACGAGCCTCAGTCTGTGGCCTCTTGTCGTCTCTCTCCCGTGCAAACGTCTGGCGGCGACCTCGATGGTAGCTTCTAGTTGGTTGAGCCATGGTTGCCCCAAGACTACGGGTTCACGCCTCGACGACCAGGGCCTCGACTTTTGATGTTTGGTCGCCGACTCTGACTGCGAGGCTTGCTACTCCCTGAGTAGTACTTGTGTCCCCGTGTCACACCATACCAGACAGGGGACATACTTGCTGTGGTCTACCAGCGTCGGGACCACGAAGGTGTGGCTGGCCACGGTGTCGACCAGGGCGGCAGTCGGCTGGTGGTTAACCTCCACCAGGATGTGCAGCAGCTGGTCAGGCCGGGCTATTACATTCCTCAGGAAGGGGGTCGCATCACAAGGAGTCACAGTCTGGGATGATATGTTGTTGATGACAGGAAGATCCGCGTCGGGCAGATCTTCCCCACTTACGGTTTTCCCGAGGTCGTGGGGTTGGGCATCTGTCGTAGGCACTCCCTGTGTCAGTGGAAGTTTGGTGGTTGGCACTCATAGCACTAGGGCAGCGGTCTGGTGCGTTGTGACGCAGTGTCGGTCGGCAGCAGTTCAGCTGTCCCTTGGTCTTGGCCGTCACATTTGACAAGTCTTTGTTCGTGCGGCTCGTCGGCTTCCCTCGGGTCAGTGCAGTCGCACACTGCACTGCCTCCGTCGCTCGCCGTACAAACCCCTTTATGCTCTCTCCAAAACCTACAGTCATGAAAGGCCTAATCTCCAGCCTCAATCACTGAGTAATGCTGGTCAGTGCTCTCTCCGGGGGTACTCCTGGGTGTACTCGGCAGAAAAACTGGATCATGTGAGCCACAAACTTCTCTACACTTTCCCTCTCTTTCTGCCATTCACCGTAGAACTGAGCTTCACACTCTGCCAGGGCCTCTTCCATTCCAAAACGTCCAAGTAAGGCGTCGGCAAATTCCCCCCACGTCACAGCAGGGTGACCCCACACATCCCACCAGTCACGGGCTGCCCCCCTCAGGCTACCCCTCACATGCTCCACCCTCTCTTCCCACAGTACATTGTACTGCATCAGGCGGGTCTCACACTGTCGTATGAACTGGTCCACGTCCTCGTACGACTGTCCGGCAAACTCTGGGAAGGGTACCAGGTGATTAGCTTATTAGCTTGAGTCCTTGGTCACCCGATTGCAAACGCAGCTGCTGCAGGGGACGCGTGATCTACGTAAGCCGTTGGCCTTCGGTGTGGGGTGCTTTGGTACAGTCAGGGTGTATACCCACCTTCAAGACCTTTGCCCATGGGGTCCCACACGGTGCGCTGTGCACGGTTGGCAGGGCCCATCAGTTCTGCTGACGTGTGAACAGCTTGCTTACAAACAAAACTGTCCTGTTTTACACACGACATACAGGCAAAATCTCCCTCCGCGAATGTGAGGGCTCGGCAGCAAGGACACAGCGTCTGTGGCGTTTCGTACGACACGTAAAACACGTGGCCACTTTCTTCGCCAGTCCATCGCAGTGGGGGACTCACACAAGTTCATCTCACCACTTTAGACATTGTCTCGCTAAAACCCTCTGTTTTGAACACTGTTCGCTAAGCCTGTCGTAGAGATGCACACTGATACACCAGATCTGTCGGCTCACCCCCTAGCAATAACAGTTTGTTTGTATCATGAGTACACACAGCTATTTTGTTTAGGTAGACGCCACATTGAAACAGTCACATGACCTTTCATACCATCTCAATAAACCTAGTTAATTGCTGCACATGTGTGTCGTTACCCCTACAATTGCACAGCTTAAACAGTCTATTTGACATCCACAAGGATCAAGCATGCAGCGATATTCGTGGCCAGAGTTGACGGATATGCTTTTAGCATATTGAAAAAGCTCGTTACGGCAGGGAAGCACGCCACATTTATCAAGCCCGTCATCCTAATTGCCGTCGTCATCCACGTTACACCACATTCTCAGCTGTTGATCGACATATTATTGTTGACACCATTCATGTTTATACCCATGAATGTACTATTTGGTGATCAGTTGTGGTGATGTAATTGCATGTGTGTTTGCACACATGTGTGTGTGCATGTGTGCGTGCACACACATGTGTGTGCACATGCGCATGTGTGTGTTTGCATGTGTGTATGCACGCACATGTGTGTGCACGCACATGTGTGTGCACATGCATGTGTGTGCACGTGCATGTGTGTGTGCACATGCATGTGTGTGCACGTGCATGTGTGTGTGCACATGCATGTGTGTGCACGTGCATGTGTGTGTGCACATGCATGTGTGTGTGCACATGCATGTGTGTGTGCACGCATGTGTATGTGTGCACATGTGTGTGTTTGCATGTGTGTGTGCACCTGCATGTGTGCGTGTGTGCACCTGCATGTGTGTGTGCACACACATGTGCGTGTGTGCACATGCATGTGTTTATGTGTGCACATGTGTGTATGCATGTGTGTATGTGCATGTGTGCATGCACATGCATGTGTACATGTGTGTGTGCATGTGTGCATGCATATGCATGTGCATGTGCGTGTGCATGTGTGTGTGCATGTGCATGTGCATGTGCATGTGCCTTTGCATGTGTGCGTGTGCATGTGCCTTTGCATGTGTGTGTGTGCATTTGCATGTGTGTGTGCATGTGTGTGCATGTGCATGTGTGTGCATGTGCATGTGTGTGTGCATGTGCATGTGCATGTGCATGTGTGTGTACATGTGTATGCATGTGTTTGTATGTGTATGTGCATGTGTGTGTGCATGTGTGTGTACATGTGCATGTGTGTGCATGTGCATGTGCACGTGTGTGCATGTGCATGTATGTGCATGTGCATGTGCACGTGTGTGCATGTGCATGTGTGTGCATGTGCATGTGTGTGCATGTGTGTGCATGTGCATGTGTGTGCATGTGCATGTGTGTGCAT
>PNEQ01081300.1:0-33984 GCA_003012365.1 Medauroidea extradentata
CTGCCGCACTAATACAGTCGAGGCCACGTCTCTATCGGACACTGGACGCGACGACAAGTACCTCGCAAGGAATGGCTATTTCAGTTTGGTCATTCGCATAATTAATACTTAAGAATCTAATCATTAGTGAGTGACAGGCTGCGTAAATTTATATGCCCAATAAAGGAGCTGTTTTATAAGATGAATCGCAGTCAATATAAGGCCGGGTTCAAGCCTTAACATCACGTTCTGAGAGCAAAGCATGAACTCTGTAATTTTGATCATACTGTTACAGTGTGCATTTTCCAGCTGAGCTTATTATTTATTTGAATACCCAGAAATTTGGTAACATTTGTCTGTTTTAGCTCACTACCTTTACATTTAAGATTTTTGTTACTATTGTTACATTTTTAGCAAAAATTTACATGTGGGCAATAAACTCTGAGCTCTTTGCGATAGAGGTCTTATAATTAGAAGTAAAATAGTTTAATTAAGTTCTTGATTTACTAGCTCACAAAGCTTACAAAAATACACAAAACAGCAATCAACTATGACTTGCACAGCACCCTTATTATGCACACAATTACTACTGCGCCACAGAAATGTTAATTAACTTTGACCACTAAAGAACTACAATGTTTACCATTAATTATGTAATTAATTAAAGACTACAAATTAACAGTAAAATTTAGTCTTGTATCCTATCAACAGTCTCTCAAATAGTGACAATGTCTAACCTTAACAGTCTGAAGTGATGATGGCTCGCTATGTGCTGTGCAGCACCCAGAGTGCACCACTGTCTTCACTCTTGAGGTCTTCAGATCGTCTCCTGTCGCGCACTTCCTTTATGTCAGTCGACCCATAGCAGCAGTCCTCTTGTTTCGCCAGATACCGCTCCGAAGAAATGTGCCTGATGTCACCAAGATGTCTTCACCAGTCTCTCTCGACAAGCTTAGCACCTCCTTCTAGCAGGACCACTAACGAACTCTCCTAAGTTGCCAGCGACCGCTCTCGCTGATACGACACCTCCCGTGTTGTTCTCCACAGCTCACCACCTTTCTGTAGCACGCTGACACCTTTTTCACTGCTGCTGTCGATACAACACCCCAAGTGTTGTTCGTCCCTTCTGCAACCTGCTGTTGTTACTCAGTCACATTTCTGACCACCGCTGCCGTGTTGCCATCCCCGAGACGCCACACCTTGTCAGCTCTGCCGCGCCGACACAACACCACCCCAAGTGTTGTCTGTTCCTTCTGCAGCCCGCTGATGTTACTCAGCCTCGACACCGACCACTGCCGCCGTGTTGCCTTTCCTAAGTTCTCCTTGTCAGCTCCGCCGCGCCGTCACTGTCTGTCGACACCACTGGGGTGCCGGCGCCAACCCACACCACACTCGGGTCTTACTTCACGCTTCAAAAGACAAGACTCTAAGAGACTCCCAGAGGACTCCTTAAGACTTTTGAAGATTCACTAAGACTGCCTCTATTTGGCATTTCCGAGGCTTTTACACGGCCTGCTTGGTGATGTCAATCGGCAGTGCAACATGATGACCAAAGGTTTAAAAATAGACGTTACATCATTCATACCTGACAGAAGTCATGTACGCAAGGGCATCATTGGGGCATCACAATGATGTTTCTCGGAGCAGTGCAACATACTCGAGAAAGCCTTGAAGTCACTGTGGTCGAATCATCGGCCAGTCCACTTGGTAAGGCGCAATATGCCTCCCGTCAGGCCAATATACAACACTATTACTACTATTTTTTCTTGAGAACTTAATCAAATTAGTTTACCCATGTTTACTACTAGCTTGTTTGAATTAAACCAGTCATCCAACATTTCAAGAGTATATTCAGCTGATTCTTTCAAATTAGTTTGTGAATTTGCTTTAATTAATATACTGGTATCATCTGCAAAAAAAGTGTGGTGGTCGCACGACTGACAATGACACTAGGAAGGTCATTTACATAAAGTAAAAAAAGAGAAAGAGGTAAACTGACGGCCCTGAAAAATTTTTGTTTTACAGCCTTTAAAACATTTTTAGTACTTAGCAAAATATATTTTGTACCTTTTGGCTGTGTGTGGATTGTTACTGGTTCTGGTGGCTTTGTACAGTTCTCTTTTGTGATTGCACAAAATTTTTATTCCTTTTGTTACCCAACAATTTTTTTTGCCTGATTTTTTACATGAGTTTGCCATAACGGAAAACAGTTTTCATAATGGTGAAGGATCAAGTTTCGGAATGAGTCAAATTTTTCATTTACATTATTGGAATTATACACTGGCGACCAATATTCAATATTAAGAATTTGTTTAAATTTGGTAAAATTTTTGAACGAGACTGTCTAGTACTTTTTAAGTTAAGTCTTTTATTGGTAATATGTAATGATAATATGGCTAAGGGCCGATTGCACAGTCATATTTAGAAAAAAACTCTAAGGCCTCTTTGAGTGAACTGTGAGATTGGATCACTGGTAAATTTCACTTGGGTTACATTGACGGTGAATTTTTGTCCTGCTTACTGTACCCTCGTGAGCTTTTGATATCTCCTGGTGTGCCTAGTGCGTGGTTAAAAGGTATAACATGTGTGTTTTTGAGTGCAAGGCAATAAAAGTTATCCTAACCCAATGGCAAGTTTCTCACTTTTATGAACTCATGCCGCTACAACACTTTCCTGCACGTCCTGACATCCCCTCACCTTAATTAATTTTCCCACAGTTTAGTCCACTCCATCCACCACACCCTCTGTATCTTTCCACTGTTATCCTTTCTGTATTTAGTCCTTTAAACTTACCTTCAAGTTTCACCATCTCCCTCCTCCATTCACCATCCTATATATCCTGACCAGTCTTTCAACTTTTCTGCTATTGTGCAGTGAGCGATAACCCATTTACATCAGGTTTTACATTTTTTTGCATCCTCCCTAACTTGACCCTCTCTTCTACACCTACCCTTAACCGTCTGGCTGCCCGTTTTTGGACTTCCTCCAGCTTCTGCACCTTGACTCTCATGTACAGGTTCCATATTCCAACATTGGTCTTTTCATTTTTATTATGCTTATTCCTATTTTCACGTATGTATCCCGTCGTCATCCTTGCCAGCATTCGCAAGGCCTTTCTACCTCTTGAAATTATTTCTGTAAAAGTTTATACCTCACCAGATTACTCTCCGTAACCACCCCCCAAGATACTATCCTCAATCACATGCCTCCCTATTTGTACACTTCCTCATTTATGTTCCTTTGTTACTTACCTCCTTGTTGTTTACCATTATGGTGAATAGCAAGTGGTCAAGCACACTTCCTTGTGGCACGCCCCAATGTCACTCTTCTCCCTTGCCTGACCAAGCCAGTCCACTTTCACCTTCTGTTTCCTGTCCTCTCAATAAATACCCAATCCCCTGCATCACCCACTTGTTCTCTAGGAGTGCCTTTATTTTTTTCATTCATGTGGTGCCTTGTCCAGAGCCTTTTCAGTTTATTTTACATTGAATTTACTTCAATCATAGGGTCAATGACACCACAAATTTCATCTGATCCCCTTGATATTCCCTCAAAACACTAACAGCGAATACAGCTGAACGTCTGAGTTTTTGGACGAGGACAGTTAGAAAGAAAGTAATAATGTATATTTCAATGTAGTATCGCAAACTAAAAAAGAAGAAGCAGAAGGATTTAATTTTATTATTCTATACCAATATACTGGTATTGAATAGTAAATTCAAACTCATCCCATCTTTTCTGTTTCACGTTGCCAGTTTAATACATTTTTAAATGTACTTTGCCTGAAAACTCATCTATATTTCACTTTGTTTTTTAAAAACGTATTAAAGAAAAAAGTGTGGGATGGTTTTATTATAATATTTGATACCAATTTACTGGCATCAAATTGTAAAATTAAACCCACCTGCTGTTCTTCATATTGGAATACCAGTTTCCAATAACAAATTTTCAACTGCTACCCTACTAAAAATTTAACCTCCTCAGATTTATTTCATCAGACAATGCCAATGAATTAGGCTTATTTAAAAAGACAAAAAAATTGTTTACTATGCTTGTTCGCTACCATACAAGAGCAGTAGGCAGTAAAACGGAGCACCTTTGTTTTCTTGTACAAGAAAAAATATGACTACCACTTTCATGCAATTTACCTAAAATTGTATCACTGTATATTTATGTTGGCATTGTAAATTGAGTGATACTATGTACTTATAACCACCTTTGCTTTGACAGTATCTACATAACATTTCATTTATAAAAAGCTGCACACAATGTAATTCAGTCCTATTAACTAACCTCACCCCACCATTATTCATTCTAGTACAATTGTTTCCAGAATCATTATTTTATTATCTAATGCTGCACATATTATTTTTCCCTTATACAATTCTTACTAACATGTCTTAACATAAAACCCAATGGAGTTAAAACAACCAAACACTAGCCCTCATACCAATGGTGCAACGAGTTGTGTTAAATATTAACTTATATTGTAGTTTCCCAACCTAACAAAACTATCCCTGGATTCTTCGCACAGATATTTTCGACTTTCTCAAAATTCATTGAGAAGACAGTATACACTAGGCTTTTGAATAATTTCGAGCGATACAAAATCTTTTTGAATGTACAGTAGGGTTTCAGAAGAGATTCTTTCACTAATAATGCAATATACCAGCCAATGACAAGTGTCTTAAATACTCTTGGTAAAATACTGGTATTCTCCGTTCACTCCAAGTTGAGTTCTGAAGTAAACAAATAAAGTAATATCATTGCTCTTCGCTAGCTTCTAATTGGCTCAATTTGTGCGTCGCGCCGACGTACTATTTCCAACCGACAAAAGTGTGTACAGTCGGCATCATAGGAAACAACAACGCCGTATATATTAAAACAATATTGCGTGAAAATTTTGTACGTGTTATTGACATAGGGAAACAAAAATTATACAAAAACTTGATAAAAATATTGACATCATGTGTAATTACTGTATATTTCAAACTGTAATAGTAATTGTCAAGTCATGACTAACGATTGTATTCAAATATTCCGGTATTAACGTAACGAAAATTTGGTACTACGTGCAGAAAAACGGTTGTCAACAAAATGAGTGATTAAACTTACTTTAAAGTCCTCCTGGATTATTTTGTACTTCGTTTTGGAAAAATTTCATTTTATAAATCACCAAACAATCTGTCGATAATTCACGACACATTGTTTTTTTATACATTAAAGATGGCTACGCGAGATTTTTATTCTTGCCTTATAAACATCACCACAGTTTGTTCAGTAATGAAGAAATATACCCACGTTTCGAAAGCCATGCAAGACATTTTCACTGTTCACGTCCAGTATCACATAACCTAATCTGCAAGCAACGTAAATATAAACCGATGCGAGGACGGAACAAAATAGAAGGAACTTTGGTTTGGACCACGCGGCCATGGTTCGGACGAACTGGAACGGAAAAATGGACGAACGAAAGAAAACATTCGCAGTAACCACAACATTGACGCGTTAACGTCCAAAAATACTTTGAAAAAATAAAACATTATATCTGATTGTAATATTTCTGACTTATTTTTACTGTGGTAATTATTACAGAATTAAACTTTTGGTATCTTCAGAGTATCGTACGTCTCTAAATACTTGCAAGTGTACCAAGAAACTCGTACGTTGAGCAGTGCGTCAGTTGTTAAATAACTCGTGAACCAACTGTACGGACATGTCATCAGCTAACCATAATTAAAGTAATAAACATATAGCGTCGTAGATTGTGTTTGTAACGTCTGTATATTTTAGATATTTGTTAATAAAACTTTATCATTAAGTGATGGTGTGGTAAATTTATATGTACTTGACAGATAACAAAGATATATTTCTTATGCAAGATCACAGTGCACGGCGGTCGGCAGCCAATGAACATGTTTGTTTATAATTCGCTTTGTTTATCCTAAAACTCAACTAAGAGTGAACGGAGAAAGCAGTCAGAATTTTTGTGATTTATCCTAAGCTTTTGACTGTGTCAATCATAAACCACTCTAAAAAACTATAATTTTGTGTCATAAGGCGTAAATCAAACAAACTCATGCTCGTGTATTTATCCGACAGACTACAAGAAGTTTGTCTAAAGGAAGATAATATCGCTGTTTATTCAAAACCTGGCCAAATAAGGTATGGTGTTCTCCAAGGTTCTATTCTCAGACCCACGCGATTCCTCATGTACATAAACGACCTTTAAGCTGCCTTAATACTGGTTATGTACCTACTCTGTAGATGAAACCAGCATTATAATTGCTGGCAAGTCAGAAGCAGAACTCAATCTTGTAGTTAACAACACAGTGGAGTAGAGGTGTGGTGCTACTATGTATTTGTACTAGTATTCTTTAGGTATTTTTTTGTGTGTTTAGAATTTAAAATTAGTTCAAAATTTAAATCTTAATAGATATGCAGTTTCTTCACCAATTTGTATATGAATATACATATTTATATCACATGACATAATTTTTCTCTCTTATCAACAATACGTTTATTGTATACTGTAATGCCGTTATCCAGATGCACATTAACTCCTGCAAGATTTGTCTATAGCTATATTGTTATACTTGAATATTTAGAGATAACATACACAATATTATTTTGTATTTTTTTAAAAACATCTAATGGCGTATTTATAGTTTCACTACAAGTATTTAACTTTGTTTTTTTTTCGATACTTCCGGTATCAATTCATGTGTAAAATCAGTTAAAAATTCTTAGTGCATATAGCCAAATTAATGAATCATTTTTGCTATATTAATTTTGTATTTGAGTGTTTATTGTAGTTATAGTTTTTATTTTTGTTTGTGACACACATGATTTTAACTATATTAGATGTGGTTAAGTGTAAGAGAAGGAAAAAGCCTTAACTTCGCCACAAACAAAGCTATTAAATAAATAAATAAGAATAGAATTACACACAAGGTTTAAAATTAACATATTAAACCTTAATACAGATAAAACTAATTTTTTACAGTTTACTACAAAAACAATAAATAGCTAACCATGAATATTTACTGCAGTGAGACAACACAAAATTCCTAGGCCTTTATGTTGGCAGTCAGTTAAATTGGAAGAGCCACATTCTACATATTCTATCAGAACTCACTTCTGCCAAGCTGGCCTTACGAAATATAGTATACATATTAAATAGAGACTCAGTGTTACTGGTTTACCATGCATATTTTCGTTCTATCATGCCATATGACATAATGTTCTGGGGAAATTCTACCCACAGAAGAAGGTTTTTTTAGCATGCAGAAAAGAGTCTTAAGAGTACTACAAGGTAAAAATCAGTATCTTGTACACTCAAAAGTAATGACTATTTTGTGAATATATTTATTTGTGCATATTCGTTCCGAAGGACCAAAACTCATTTTGCACAAATAAACATTTTCTTTAGTATAATAAAGAAGTAAAAACCTCGTGTATATGCCATTTGTTAACTTGACCCTACAACAGAAAGGACCTTCATACATTGCAGCTAAACTGTTCAACAAACTTCCCAAACACTTGCAGGACAAGAGTTTTGCAAACATAACAAAGTATAGGAAAATATAAAGGAATTCATAATATCCCATTCCTTCTATATAGTTGATGAATGATTGTGCCACAATCAGCAAAAATGTATATAATGAAAGATTTTTGGCCACTTTTCTTGTGTTTTATTTCTTTCATGTGGTGGTGGCGACGAAGGGTGCAGATGCGGGTTAATAAACAACGAAGTCCAATTTAGACCAGAAAGACATATTGTTACTGTACCTCAATCTATGAGTGTGTGCCTCCCTCTCTCTGTCTCTGTATCTCTGTCTCTCTCTCTCTCTCTCTCTCTCTCTCTCTCTATATATATATATATATATATATATATATATATATATATAGAGAGAGAGAGAGACAGAGATACAGAGACAGAGACATATATATTATATATATATATAGACACACACACACACACACACACATAGGGTGTTTCTAAATTCAACAATCAAACTTCGGCAGCTAATACCTAATGAAAAATGAAGCAAAAAACATGTAGGACACCAAGTACCTAAACCGAATAGTACAGGAGCAATAAGCCCTTTAAAATTGAAATTAGAAACAATAAACCATATGCAATGAAAGGACAAAACCCAGAACAGTGTTTTATGTTATCGAGATCTGTAATCCCACAGCAAATGCTCATTCTAGCATTCTGCCATTATGCAAATCACAGGGGTGACCACCCTTGTATGTCGTCAAACTTTTGCACTGTCTAGATATGGAAGTATTTGAGGACGAATACTTGGCAAGCATGACATGCATAACAAAAAAAGGTCCTCTTGTTGCAAGAGTGTAGGAGACACAATTTTCGTTCACAACGATCAAGACCGTATGCTACGTGCAGCGGTACAGTGCATTATGGCATTCGTCTGCCACGTTGAAGTGACACGAAATCTACCAACATGTGACAAACTATTACGACAGAGTATTTGATCTTGTAATGTTTGATTTAACTGTAGCGAAGACATGTTATCCTAAGGTATGATGTACTTGATTTTAGAAACACAATGGAATGTGTCAGAATTTCATTACTTATGTGACAAACAAAACTTCGTATAAACATGATGACGACCATTGTTTTAAAGCGGGGCTGTCAAGAGCACCTTAGTGTTTAAGTGTAGTTAAACAACGTTGAATGTCCTCAAGAAACCTGTTGTGTGTTTAAAACCCGGCAGGTAGGCAACTAGTGCAACACCCATGAAATGATGGTTGTTAATGTCAACAGGACAAGGTTCCAGAGAGTGGTATTAATCATTTCCGTTAATAAATGCCGTAAAGTGGGTGAACGTAGCAACAAAACATACGAAATGTGCATTCATTACATGCTCTGCGTCATGTCCACCTCATGACACCGTTACACGACTTGTCTCTCAAAACATCCTCATTATGAGCTGTCCACAGTACTTCTCTAATATCCCAACATGGTGGCATGAATTGTGGTGACACAACATGGAAGACAAATTTATTGTCTGTCATAACAGCTTACCACACTGTGGAGTCAAGCTAAACACACGCTACCATCAAGTGGAGGGTCTTTGTCCTAATATTCCATGTGATATGTTCTGACATTTACTCAGCGAAAAATACTGCAGTATTTTGAATTGAGTGAGGACACATACGTAGTTGTGTAACAAAATGGATAGTTTTACGTGGTCTGAGATGGCTGACATGCACCTAGTGTATGGAGCTGCACAGTGTAATAGTAGAGCAGCAGTGTGTATGTACAGAGACAAGTATCCGAACAGATCTGTGTACCACACTATTCTAAGTTTACAAGTATTGATAGGAGGCTTCGCGAAGAGGGAACATTCACGGTGAGTACAGGAGTTCCACAGTACTATTATTATTATGTTAAATCACATACATTATTGTACATTGGGACATCACTGTTCCAATACTGTATATGTTACAGGTGTCCCGGCCAAACGCAGGCCGTCCTAGGTTGTTATGCACCTAACTTTGAGCAGGAGGTGCTGCGTAGGTTTGATGACGTACCATCTACTAGCACCCGTCAAGTGGCGCATGCAGTCCGCACTGGACACGTGAATGTGTGGAGAGTTGTAAATGAACAGATGCTCCATCCATATCGCCGTCAGAAACTTAACCATTTGATGGCTGACAACTATCCACAATGGCTACAGTACATGCAGTGGTGTCGACAATGATGTACAGTATATCCATGTTTTCCATGCATCATATTGTTTACCGATGAGGCAAGATTCACAAGAGATTTTGTGTTGACTTCTCGTAACAGGCACATTTGGACGGAAGAGAACACACACGCGACCTTCGTGTCCAATCATCAAGTGCAATTTGGTGTGGTATTGTAGGTGACCATTTAATTGGCCCATACACGTTGCCTCCTCACTTAAATGCAGACAGGTACATGGTGTTTTTGCAAGATGTTTTGCCAGAGTTGGCTTGAAGACATCCCATATCACATTCGACAACATATGTTGCTGCAGCATGATGGTGCACGTCAGTGGCGGCCGGTCAATGTTTTGAGCTCAGTGCTCTGAATATAATGTCCTTCACCCCTCCCCCTCTAAATCGCTATGCTTTCTTTCCCTACTGATGATCATATTTTTAACTCAAAGGTATAGAATTTTTGCCTTACATCTATTGAGAAATTGCACTGCGTTTCATGGTAAGCAGTAATGTAGCCAATAAAGTGTGTTGTAAAAACTTTCAACTTACAGAATTAAGTTTAGTTTTGTATTAATTGTAATTTATGATTACTCTTGTCTTCTTTGAAAACAAAATATTTAGCAATATTCTCAGAGTACGTCTGATCAGGAGATATTATAATATGTCAAACGTGTTCAGCAGCCATAATACACACATTCACATTGTTATACTACTGTTGCATGGCATAGTCTGTGCCTTTACATACGTATGCAACTTACCCAACAATATGAAACTGGTTTAGCTTCCAAAAGGAAAAAAAAAATTCTTACAGATAGTTTGTGATAATGTGAGTAGCCTACTTAAAACAAAAGCCCTGTTTAATTTCTATTTTCAGCCGGTTTGTATCTTTCCGCTGCATATTAACAAAAAGATTACCACGTGTTTTTATTTAAGTTATATTTAACGTGTGAAATCTTCTGTTAATCTCTTAACAGAAGTTGGTGAAACCGAGCCAAGGACTTTTTTTTTGTGGCTTCATGACACTGCTCCGAAAAATGTTATCTACAATGTATAGGTACTCATTAAGTACACAAACAATAAATAGCACTAACGGTAAGTTAGTATCCTACAATTTCAGTTTCTGTGCATTTGATCTTACTGCATTCCTTCTGTGTTTCCTCACGATTAATACCTGACTCGTAGATAAAATGCCAACAATCTCGCATGTGAGACGTCTTAAGACTACATTAGAGTTCAGCTTGTCTAAATGCAGGCGCAATTTTATAACACACACGAAGTAGGCCTACGCATATCTTCAGCACCGCATTGGCATATCATTTTGATACGATTAAATAACTGTGCGCAGCTCGTTTTATTATCAGCTAGGCCTTAGGCCTACTATATTTATGACTACAATTACGAAACACGTAAATAAAAGTGTGCAGTTCATACCTACCATGTGACATTCGGAAAACAAACTTGCCACTAATAAACCACGGACACAAACCTTAATATAATGTTCTACTTACGTCAAGCAACACAGAATTTTCACAAAAATTAATATTGTAAAATTCGACTTACCAAATTACCCCATCATAAAGCGTCGGTAGTGCATTCATTGTGTCAAAGACTAACAACATAGATTCTACGCCAGTTTATTATTTATGCACAGTATCATGTCACTCACACCTGCAACTTACAATAATAATACATACATATAGTAACGTACTATTCATAAAAAGTTATTCTAAATCAGCTACACATCCATGTGACACCGAAAATTACTTTGTTTACAAGTCTGCAATGTACAAACACGTGCGCGACGTGAGCAGCCATCATTGTCAACACGCTGACGTAACTTGTCGTGCGCTTGCGCAGTAGATAGCAGGGCTACTCTGCTCGTTGCACGGAGCAGGTGTTGATAAAGGCGAGGTTCCCGCATCTCTCTTCGCCTCTGACTAGGTCAGGGGGTAGGAAAGGGGAGTGACAGCCGTGCGCTAGTCTGTGGGAGCACCGAGCCGTGTTTACACCATAGTAAAGGGCGGCTTACACGATCAAAATTACTTCAGAAAATTCCGTCCGCCTAAAAAACTTAGCGCAAAGCAGTCGATCGCGAATCAAGAAAGGTTAGAAGTATACATTGTAGCACATTACCTGAAATTTAATGAAATTAAGTACACAATAACTTTGTAAAAGTTTACTCAGTGCTACAGCACGAGAGCACGGCCTTACGCACCACCACTGGTGCACGTGTACGAGAGTACCTGAACAACACATTTCCAAATAAATGGATAGGCCATCGTGGGCCGATGTCATGGCCTGCAAGGTCCCCAGATCTTAACCAATTGACTTTTACCTATGGGGGGCTATGAAGAGCTTGGTATACGAGACCCCAATAGTATCTCAGGAGGATCTCGTCACCAAAATACAGGCTGCTGCAGAAGTGATGTGAACCACGCCCGGTGTGTTTTACAGTGTTCGACAATCGTGGCATCATCGATGTACCTACATTCCCACGCCCGGTGTGTTTTACAGTGTTCGACAATCGTGGCATCATCGATGTACCTACATTCTGTACGGAGGCTGGCGGCCGACAGTTCGAGCACCTCCTGTAAGACTAATGTACTACAGTTACACTGTCATTTATGTTATGTGAACTTAAAGTAGTTCAAATAAACTACAGGCAAACGACCGCAATGTAGTATGTGTTAACAAATTAGGCACAATAACTTCACTGATCTCTGTGTTTATGTAATTGTATTTCTTTGCACCATCGCGTTTTTGGCATAGGGAGGTTATAACTGACAGATACTGTACATATGTAGTAGATGCACATTTCATACGTACATTGTGTTTTGTACTCCTAATGTATCACATTTATCAACGGAAATGTTTAATACCACTCTCTGGAACCTTGTCCTGTTGACATACGCAACCATCATTTCATGGGTTATGTACTAGTTGCCTACCTGCCGGGTTTTAAATACGCAACAGGTACATTCAACATTTTTTAACTACACCTATACACTAGGGTGCTCTTGATAACCCCTATTAAAAACAATGGTCGTCGTCATGTTTATATGAGGTTTTATTTGTTTGTCACATATGTAGTAAAATCCTGACACATTTTCTCGTGTTTCTGAAATTGAGTAAACCATACCTCAGGATAATACGTCTTTACTACGGTTAAATCAAACATTATGAGATCAAATACTCTGTCGTAATTGTTTGTCATATGTTGGTAGATTTCGTGTCACTTCAATGTGGCAGATGAGTGCCATAATGCACTGTACCGCCGCACAATAGCATACGGTCTTGATGATCGTTGTGAACGGAAATGGTGTCTCCTATACACTTGCAACAAGAGGACCTTTTTTGTTATGCATGCCATGCTCGCCAAGTATTCGTCTTCAATTACTGCTACAGCGTTCTCCCCAGAATAAAATTAGAGCTGGGTGGTTCACGAAACCAGCTGGGTGCATCGTGGAATAAGCTTGATGGTGTTGGTAGGAATGTCTGTTTCTTAGCCGGGTGGTAAAGAAAACTAGCCGGGTGGGGCGCCCGGCGAAGTGGTCCTGGGGAGAACACAGTTCCATATCTAGACAGTGCAAAATTATGACGACATACAAAGGTGGTCACCCTTGTGATTTGCATAGTGACGGAATACTAGAACGAGCATTTGCTGTTGAATTACAGATCTCAATAACATAAAACACTGTTCTGGGTTTTGTCCTTTCATCGCCTATGATTTCCAGTTTTTCGAGAAAAAACTGTTTTCAATTTCAATTTTAAAGGGCTTATTGCTCCCGTATTATGCTGTTTAGGTACTAGGTGTCCTATATGTTTTTTGCTTCATTTTTCATTAGGTATTAGCTGCCAAAGTTGATGGTCGAATTTAGAAATACCCTGTGTGTATATGTATGTATATATATGTGTATATATGTGTATATATATATATATATATATATATATATATATATATATATATATATATATATATATATATATATATAAAAATGCATTATAATCAATTGTAATTTTTTTTTTCACCATGACTTGTCCATTATCTCTGTACAAAAATGTACACAAAAAGATCTGATGGATGAAATAAACTATACTAGGCCTACTATACTATTTGTAACTTAAACTAACATTTGCGAGGTAAGTGTTTGTAATGAATTGTTTTCTCGCTAAGCAGTAAGTCATACTAAAAGATTGAAACCGGATTTTAACCAACCATTGGCCAAAAATACCTGAAGTAAGCAATAGTTTGTTTACGTCCGTATCAAAATTAATTTTATTTCCCATCTTTTATTAACAGTGACTTCAACCCTATCAACCTTGCTCTTAAATTATTTGTTAAATTTCCAGTATCGAGAAATAAATAGAGCCCCTTTTGTGAGTCTATAAAACTAGCACAAGCATGCACCTGCTTACCCTCATCTACTGCCTGCACCAGTTCCTCTGACCTGCTGGCTTCCACAAAAAACCCATGGTGACTTTGCAACCAATTCTTCTCATTCGTTACGCTTACAACAACCTGGAGCACTAAACTTTACATCACGTGCTGGTCTATTACTTCCAGGATTTTTCTCCTTTACTTTCTCCTTGCTTGGACATGGGCATCCCTTTTGGTAGGTTTGCTTCCACCAAAGGTCTTCGGAACAGCGGATCCAGGTACCTAGACAGCTCCTTCTTGCGAAATTTTAGTGAACCGTTTGTTATACCACATTTCTCTACTGTTCAAGCCCCTAGTTACCCTGTATCCGTCTCTTCTATACTCAGCCTTTTTATGTACCATACAGTTCCCGTTTTCTTTCTTTCTCACTCATCCTTTATCACAAATAATGACTTCGCAGCGTTTTAGTTTTATGGTTGTCATTTGTTGCACTCTTATCCATCTCTGTACACCAACAGTGGTGTTTTTATTTCCCTCCCCTATTTAATGTATCTATACACCCTTCACCACTGGCATCATATTGTGAATTTTTTGCCTTTGTGTTGGTTCATCCCTGCTCCTTACATAGTTCGCTTCACCTGGTTCCTAACATTTAGCATTTTCTTATTCTATTTAGCTTGCATCTGTCTACATTTTCTCTTCAATTTTGAAAATTTTCTCATTTAGTCCTTAACCTTTTATTTGGAAAAATTTTTTCCAGCAAATCGATAATCTCTTATCTGCCTTACTAATCATGTTGACATTTCCCGCCTCACAGCCCCACGTCCACAGCTAGCTCAGCGTCTCATCAGTTAAACATAAAAACGGCTAGGGTTCTGACAATATAGCGAGGAATGAAAGATGGCAAAACTCTAGAAAATGTTGGGGTTTATTTGCTAAAGTGGCAACATTCGAAGACTTTACGTTAACTTCGAAACTAACTGCCACAGGCACCCTTGCGAGCGGACCTCCAGAAACTTTGTAGCCTACATCTCTGCAATAACTACCCTGTGAGTGTGACTGATAAACAAAGGTCCATATCCACTTCCACCAGTGTCACAACTTCGAAACTGCTCAACACAATATAAGTCCATTTCAGCCTACATCTTGGTAACCAATCTTTACCCCACTCCGAGCTTGATAAAACACACGTTCAGCTCCACTGCAATGTTTCTAACGTAGGCCGCCGTGGGTAAACTACCGGTGTCGCCCATCAGTGGTGCCCCTCAACGATCTTAACAGGAATCAGTTAAAAAAATATTATGTTTTGTAGCAATCAACACACCATTTTACGGCCACTAGTCCATATTTATGCTATTTTGTTAAGTTTGACTTTTTAAATCCTGAAAGTGAGCAGATACCGCAAAACCGTTACAAAGAAATGTTGGGAATTGTTTGTACTATTGAACCTAATTGTATTTCAATCACAAGGATTTATAATTTTGGCAAGTTATTGACGTTAAGAAAATTTGATTAAGTAGATAACTAGCCAAAATTATAAATCCTTGTGATTGAAATACAAATAGGTTCAATAGTACAAACAATTCCCAACATTTCTATGAAACGGTTTTGCGGTATCTGCTCACTTTCAGGATTTAAAATGTAAAACTTACTCAAATAACATAAATATAGACCAGTGGCCTTAAAATATTGTGTTAACTTCATCAGGATTACTATGGCAAGCTGTTGGTGCCTCTTCCACCTCCCAGAATCCTTTCATGACTGCTTCAAGAGATGCTTCAGTTTGTATAAAGAATGATGAAACCGGTACCATTTCAGTGTTTGAACAGTTAACACAACCAATGATAATCCACCCGAAGATGCTGTGAAGGGCCGTTGATAATCCTGCAGCTGCTTGAAGTCGTCTTTCATCTACTGTGTCTGCTTAAAGCTCTGCACCCAGCAATATGTCAATAAGCCCTGGAGTGGCAAATGTAGGATCAGCGAACTGAAAATCACGATATATACTTTTACTGATCTTGGGAGGCAGATAGCTGGCATTTCAGATATAGTTATCTGCAGAATAACTTATGTCTGCAGTTAGCTGTGGACCATAACAACTCCTTGGTTTTAACAAGCGTGTTACTATGCCTTTTTCCTATCTGGGTGTTCGAATGTAGTTCAAGTCCTTTAACCGTTACTTGTATCTTGTGACGCTGGAGTACTAGCCGTCGTACATACTCTTCCGAGATGAAAGATGACTCTGTTGCAGAATCTATTAATGCTCTTACCAGTTCAAACTGGCCATATCCATGCTTGACGTGTATCAATGCAGTCTCTAGGAGCACTGCTGAGATAGCTGAGACAGAACTTGTAAGTGAATGTAATTGGTTTTAATAGCCTGTCCGTTTCCTACAGGCTGCTGATCGTTCATGATCGGTACCTCATCTTCCGTTTATTATTACCAGAGGATTGTTGTTCCAACGACAATGAAGCAAAATTTTCAATTATTTCAGGTGGCACTGACTGCTCCATATGTAAGAGTATGATGACACTGGTTGCAGTGAGTTCAGGTTGTCTTTGACAAACAGTTTCTAGCTTGGTGGTTTGAATTCAAACAATTGCAGCTCAAGTAGTTCCCTCGTACAACATCTCTACGCTGCTCTGGATTCTTATTCAAAAAGGGTCGATTTAAGCATTACGAAACTCCATTCACTGACTGTAAACTTTAATAGCTCTAGAGTTCTTAAATTCTCTCTAATTGTGTCAAGCAATAATCTCAACTTATCTGGTGAATTTGTCCCAATTGGTAAATATTGCACTATTTTGTCACAATTAGCTGTTGTGACCCTAACGTTTTGATAACGGTCAGTCAAACTAGTCCATGCTACACTATAATTGTGTTCAATAAATGGCAATCCCTTAACTAAGCTCAAGGGTTCCAATGATTATATTAAATACTGAAATTTCTCAACAGAATGTACAGATGTGTTTGTATGTGTTAATGAGCTGAACAGATCATGGTAACTTTTCCACTGGGTCACTTGCCCATCAAAACCAGGGAGAGACAACTGGGGTAATTTAACATTACCTGCCTTAGCTTGAGGTTGGTTGGGCTTACCTGGTTTTTCTTTCAACTCTGCTACATATTTTATGATATTGTAGTATGCTTCATCAAACTCCACCAGCAACTTATCATGATTTTCCTTGTTGATACCTTTCCTGTATAAATTTTTAACACTAAGGGTAATGTGTTTTCCTTCAAATTCTGACTTAAAATTTTAAGATCTCTATAATGTGCCTTATATAGTGCAGTTTGAGATTTGTCCACATCCATGTGCAAAGCAAAATTTTTGTTCGGAAAATGTGGTCCTATTCCAACTTTAGTCTAACTGTCCCGTAGTCATTTTCATAGCAATTGTAAAACTAACTAGTAAAGTAAGCAAAACTCAAGTCATTAACCATGTTAAATATGAACGTCAGTAAAGTGTAAACACATACATCATGGCATTCCTAACAACAGCGAGGTCAGCAGCGGAACATTGCTGAAGATAGCAGCAGAACATTGCTGAAGATAGCAGATGGTTGCAGACTTTCGAAGAACACAAAATTATGCCGTATCCACAATAAATACAGTAAATTGTATAACGCTTAATATCAACCCCTATTCCAACAGCTTTAACGCTTTATCCTGACCAACACAGTTTTAAATAGTCATTACTCCTAATCCCATCTACATCCCAAAATGATATTTTGAGAGTGAAATAAGAATGATATAAACAACATTTGAGAATTTTTTGAAGTTTTTAAATCTGTCACTTTTTAAGAAAACCAAAATTTAAAAATCAGTGAAACTGTAAAAAATGTATTTTCCTAGTGCCACTGTGTTGCATGTCATACGAAAGCCCATTTAATTTCAGATTTTTAGCATCAATATTTCAAGACTTACTGCCAATTTTGTAAATGAAAATGTGGAAAAATTAAATTTTTTGTAATTTTTGATAGTTAATTTCTAAAAAATCATGCACTAGAAAAATTAAAAAAAAAAAAAAAAAAATATTTGTGTAATTAATGGGTACAAACCAGAAATAAAATAATAATTAATATCAGAAGGGGTAAGGTAGAATGTGTGTGCTGATTTGACATGGAATGACCCTTTAATGTTTTTATTATCACTGTCCAATCCCAAGTTTTCAATTTAAAGACAAGTAATATCAGCAATTTTAGTGACTAAGGTTTGTTGATACGGAAGTTTGATTATATAAAGACGTAGATTTGATATTTTCCTTTTGAGGTTCACTATTGTGCAGGTTTTGATGCATTTGTAAACATATAGTATCATGACTTCTATCACACACTTTTTCATGATAGCTGCTGTGATGATAACTATAATGGTTAAAATGTGTCTTTAAGGTGGAGAAAGCAAATGTAATTTGTGACAATAGTTTTTTACTCAATGTTATAGAACCAATGAAGGATTAAGAATTACTTTTTTGTGTATAGATATTACTTCAGTGATTTTTTGACTTCACCAAATTTTCTGTTGCAGTGAAGTGATACTTATCATTGACCATACACTGGAGATCTGGGCGAGTTTCAGAATGTGGGAGTACAGCTGAAAATATTTAAGATTATTTGAAATAAAATACTCAAACATCATCATAGGTTGAGCTGTGTAACGAAATCTGTATTTGAGTCATCTGATCTCTCACTGATTGATGTAAGCACTCACGTTCTTTATTTATTGACAAAATATTGAACATTTCTTAATTATTTTTTTTTAACTTATTAGAGAAACTTTTTTTTTTTGTTGTTGTTGTGTTGAGATGTTTGTTTTCATTGTATTTTGTGAAGAACCCCATTGTGTTTTGTGATAAAACCCTAACATTTATTCGTACATCTTTGAAGACTAATTTGATGTTAGTACGTTTACTGTTTACTCTCTATTTTTAGCTCAGAGTTTGACAGTGGTGTCAAAATAATTGTGTTGCCCTTGCGGGTTGAAGTGCTTAATGCAGATTCTATATCTTTGAGCCAGGATTAGATGAGAATATTCCATTTTAATTTTAGATTTGTTGATCAGTACTTGTCACGCTGTTATGACACTGGTTAAGATTTGACTTCACTTACCATATTGAATTGTTTGATGATTTTTTGTTTTAATTTAAATTTTTGGAACTAAACTGTGGAAAATGTGATATAGATGACACTTTATTTACTTTGTGTAACACTACAAATATTAAGGTTTAGTTAAACCGTTATATAATTGAACAAATATTTTAATATAAATAATTATACTGATTGCAGCTTAATTATATCTTAATATATCAGTTGGCAAGTCTATACAGCAATGCACAGTAAGTATATTATAATTTGTAACCACATTTTTGCATTTTGATTATCAGACTTTTAAATAATCCAAAGCTTCATTCAGATGGCCGCACTGTATACGACAAAATTAAGAGAAAAAGACTGCTTAAACAAAGCTGTAAGTAAAGGTTATGTGGTTGTGCGGTTTATTGTAAGGATGTTAATTTTTATTAACAGCAATAGAATGTGGGGTAGTGACTTAAGATTGCTATTTCTTTGTTTAGCCTTTCCTAATTTATTTACTACATCATAAACTAACATTACAACTTATTACTTATGTGTTGTAATTAAACATAAGAAACTGCTACAATGTGGAAATTTTGCAAAATCTAAAATTTAAACTTTTTCTCTTTTATAGAATTTTTTGTTTAGATGTTCAGTAATTATAATATTGTGATGACAGTACTAACTATTAATTTTGACAATAGAAATTGAAACGTATAAAATATTTTAAGGGTAAAAATAAAATAATTAAACATTTTTTTTCATATCATAGAAAATTACAACTGGATCGCTATTGTTAAGAAATCCCACTTTATATTGGTTCACATCATTGTCACAAGATGTCGGCCACTTTGTGCGACACAACAAATATGGTAGGTGAAATCCGGTCTTGTCAAAGGAGCACATGTTATGAAAAAATTAGTGTGCGAATTCTAAGGCTACAAGAATTATATAAAAAAAAAAATCATCTGATTTTCGTTTTGTTTTTTGTATTCCATTCCTGGTATTTTAAATGATGTGTTAATATTTTAAATCTTTAATTTAAGTAAAATTATTAATTTTAACATAAAACTACTGTTCATGATGTAGAATGGTTCATAGTAAACTTATAAATTAAAAGACCCTTAGAACTTTACAGTGTTCAATATTTGACATTCCACCTGCCATTTTTATTGTTGTAAACCATTTAAATGTAGAACACTTTATTCAACTAGTCAATCTCTCAGCCAAGCTGTAATAATTGTAGGCACCAATTACCAGCTACCAATTTGTGTCACTGGCTCTGCACAGTTTACGTGTTCTTTTAGATCAGGTTCCAAAAGCCAATATAGGCAGTTCTGGATAAAGTGAGCACTAAATATTTAACCTTTGAAAAAAATCACAAGTTGTTATTGCATATAATTTAACTTTAACAATAGACCTTACTCGTACGGATGACAGCAAATTGCTGAATGTAGTTCCATATTTTCATACATAAATACTGAAATAATATGAACTGATCTTGAATATTTGTATTTTATATAATTAGTAAACTTTTTTTTTTATTTATCAAACTGTATAGGTTCGTACTGACTGCACAATTTATCTCACGCACACAAACAAATCGTGATCTGTCCAGAGAAGTTAGACATTTGCCGTTAGCTGTTATGCGCTGAAAGATACAAATTGGAAGAAAAAATAAATTTAGTAGGGTTTTTTGAGTGCTCTTTTTATCCTGAACCATCTACACCTTCCTTACTGAATTTTACATCAGTGTCACAAAAAGAAATAAGTGATTTGCATTACAAAAAAAGGAGTAAGTAATATGTGTTACATTTTGATTGTAGCAACTTGATAGACATTGAGAGATCTATAAAATTCATTTTGTGTACCCGTTATTTTTATTGATGCTAGGGACTAAGCTAATATCATGATTAATACTATTTACATTGGCATGAGGACATTGCGTGTGAATGACAGACCTTATGTAGTATCAGTTTTAATTTAGTGGTATCTAGTCAGTAGAATAATTGCAGTTCAGTTCTAGGCACTAAAAATTTTCAGTATTTTCAAGAACCTTGATTAGGCTTAGTTCTTGCCAATTATCCAAATATTCATTTAACATGGTTCATTTATCAGTTGGAGAATGAAATTGACCACAATCTGAGTAGGTCTTACTTTTAGTGATATCCCACTAATGTTGTTTCTGTCTCAACAACTCGGCTTAATTAAACTGAAATAATAATTTACTGTAACTGTCATAATAGCCACAACTATTGTCTTATTTGTGAACTTGAGGGACAAGTCTCTTCTACGAGATATCTAGCAACCTGAGAAAATGCCGAACAAAACAATCCTTTAGCAAATACATGTAAGGAAATTAAGTTAGTAAATAGCTGAAAAAATAAAAGACACGTATATATTTAACAATTGTTAAAACTATAATTTTAATTGTTTGAAGGCATTCGCAGCAGCATGTTAATTTGGCTCTGTTAGTTGCGGCGTGAGCGTGCCCAAAAAGTTATTTTTGGATTGATGGATCAAATCCCGGTCACTTAAAATTTTTTATTACTGTTTAAAATTGTGTTTACATGTGTAGATAATGAACTTCTTTGTTGAATGCTTAACTGTGTTGTTATATCATTGCTTTTACGCGTGTGCACGTACACACACACACACGCAGGCCTACATACACATTCATGTTTTTTTTTGCCCGCGGCTTCATTTGCGTGGTTTCCAATTTTGGAAAATTATAAATTGTGGGACAGAATTATGTAAATGATCATTAATGACCGTTTTAGAAAAACGTAAGTAAAAGTGTTCCGCTAAATTTTTTGTTTCCCTCGTTCTGCTTGCTCTCTTGCGCTATTTTGCCACCCCCACCCTTTTTTTTTATAATAAGATATTATTCTATTCTTACTTCCATGATACTATGTAAAAATTTCTGTCAGTAACCTTCGCGGGTGCACGCATAATGCACCAAAATTTAATCGCTATCGGGCGAATGATATAGGAATGCATATATTACGTAAAAGAATATAATAATAATAGTAGTAGTAACAATAATAGTAATAATAAATACGCATACATTATTTCCTCCCACGAATAGAGTCTATTGGAAACACTTCCACTTGTCTGAAGTTAAGAAGTAATTACAGTTATTTTACCACAATAAAAAAATAGCTAAAAATGCACATCTTTGTAAATAATACTGTAGCCTAAGCTTTGAACATTTAGTCAACTCAATAAAAAATATATCTAGGATGCTTTTTGTACAAGTTTTATAATTATTAAGTACTAAAAATATTGATGTTTGTTAGCAATTCACTCCATTCTGTCAGATTGTATAATAACAGCAAATGAAGTTAAACAAAAATTCTAAACAAAATAAACATTTTATTACAAAAGCATAAGTTACGCACGATTATAACACATAATATAAAACAACTTAAAAAAAGTAAAGAACCGATCGAGATTTGAACCACAGATCCCTTCTACGGCTAAATACAAACACCCGCGCTAGACCACTCCGCTACAAGACGAGAGGTTTGTCCAAAAAGAAAGTACATGAACAATACTTCGGTATTTAAATGGAAAACATTTAAAATGTATTATTGCCTGTTTGAGCCGAGGAAATATTTTTAAGTTATTGGCATTAATATTATCTATCGTTTATAGATTTATGAAAACTCTTAAAATTAAGAAAAACTGTTGTATACAACTGAATGTTGCAATGCCCACCATCTTGGCACGCTGCTTGAAAAAGTCGTTAGGGCCGAAGATACCCGAACGTGCTGGCCCTCGTACCGACTAAAACTCTGAATACAGATTTTTTGGACTGGATGGGAAACTATTTTTTCAGTAGGCCGCAGCACAGTTGCTTCATACCGACTATCGCTTCATAACCACGATACTCAGAATAAGCTTCCAGGTAGGAGGGCATGTAACCTGTTGCCTTGATGTGCAAGTATGACAACACAAAGTTACGCCCAATTTATTTAATAATTATTAAGTACAGTTTGTAATTGACAGAGCTCGGGTTTGGTTAATTTTGATAAATCTTGCCTAGGTGTTGCATCTGCTCAGCATGTCACACAGGAGTCAGAGTGGCAGCTCGCCAGGTCTGAAACAGATCGACCTTGATCAGATATGGGGTGACCTACGAGAGGGAATCGAGCAGGTGTACAAGCGTCAGCACATGCTCAAGCCTCGCTACATGGAACTATATACGTATCCTTCAAGCTTGCTTGTGTGTTGTTGGAGTTTTGAACTTTTTAAATAATTTTTTAGAAGGGAATTATTGGCTTGCTTGTATTGAGATTTATATAGTATTATGCCTCCAACAGTAAAATTATAGTGTGTAGTATGAATAGTCTGTAGAGTATGTTTGCTGCTTTTGTAGTACCGGTAGTTCTTTTTAGAAAAACATGCCTGCCAGCTCCATTGTGGACCTCTAAACCATTCTGACAACTTTTCTCAGAAGAGAAATTTTAAAATATCTGCATACTTGTTGCAGTTCAGCTTATTCTCTTGCATGAAATCTCAACTCAGTACGTAGTTTGCCCAATTTTTAGTAAACAAAAAAAATTATATGTTCCCAAAAAATTTCGGATTTATTGCAAACAGTTGAGCCTTTGACACTGTGCAGTTTCTCTGCCATATATTGTCTTGCAGCACCCTGCAAAACTTCAGCACATAAATTAAGCAAGTAAATATGCAGTTTTGAGAATATAAGGCAGATGATTTTGGAGAAAGGTACCTTGGCAACTTTACCCGTTAATAGCCTCACACTTAGGCAGAAAACTAATTAAAATCTAGTAGGTTACATTATTGACGGAAAGATTTGAAAAAGAGTTACAATACTGGTGCTGCCTGCTCATGCTAAATTACCACTCAATACATTTGTGATTAAAACTTGGCCATTAGTCTCGCGTTAGATCCATTCTGACTTGTGCCATGTTTTCTCAGCAAGGAAATTTCCTCACAACATGACAACCTTATATGTTTCTCATACCTAACCTGAGTCATTCTAATACTTTCTGCTCTAAACGTTCTCAAATTTTTGTTGGAGAAGAGACTATATAAGCAAATGGTCTTCTCAGCTTTGCTGGTTAGCCTTAAACACTAAATTAATTTTTGTATGTTGCTTCAAAACATTACTGTTTTCGATCTTTGAAAGAACTGTGCAATGGGAGTTCATGACTGGATTTATTTGCTTGGACATACTCCATTGCGAAATAAATGACTCAGAAGAAAACTAAAAATAAGACAAGAAAACATCAATAAGCAGAGTATGCTTTAGTCATCAGGATACATACACAACATGAAATTCCAAGGAGGTGGATTCCATTATTTAAAATAGAAACAACTTTACAGCACATAACAAAAACAAACACTCAACTCACCACAACCAATCAGTCAATACATGCTGCGCGACCAATCAGGAGACAGCTGTCTCCCATTGGCTGAGCAGGATAAGGGGCTTTACCCCAAATAAATCCATGATTTTTCCAGTATCCTCATCAGTCGCACTCGTGTTCCTGAACCCTGTGTGTCTACCTCATGATGGGAACAGATTCCAGTTCCCGAAACGTCATTAATATTGACTGTCTGGAAAACTACTGTGTTTTGTTTTGTCTCAACTTTTGTGTCGTTTGTTATTTTTTCTGTTTGCGTCTGATATCTTTGTGTGTTTTGTTTAGGGTTCCGAAGCTTCGGAAAAAACCGGAAAGTGGGGAAAAAACAGGGAAAAATTGGTTTCTTTCCATTGATGTAATAATGGGAAACATTTTTTTTCATTGACGTAAAAATGGGAAAAATTGGACTTTTTTTAATAAAGGTGAAAAATTATGGAAAATTGAAAGGAAAAAATGCAATAAAAATAATCTTACAGTTTCTAAATTACATATCAGAATATTTAATGTACAGTATTTACATTTGGGCCTATCTACCATTACACATAGTACCCTACCAATGCCACAAAAATGAAATAATTAGTAAATGTAATAAAGTTTCTAAGAGAACCAAAATAAAGTTGTTACAGTAAAATAAACAATACGCACATGGATTAAACATAAATAGTTGTCAAACACGCACTCGTACACAACTTACAATCTCTGCCAGGATAACATATTAGATTACAACAAAAAGCCCTTTGTAGTTCAAATTCACAAGTGACACCCTAAGATAATTATTAATTATTTTGGTCGCTGAGTTCCCCTTGGAGGGGGAGACCATAAAAAGAACTTACTGGCTAGTCTGGTAATTAATAGAAAACAAATTCTTAACCAGGGCGGTTTATTGTGTGATATCCATACAAAAAGAATAACACACACGTCCGCGACGACAGTCTGTTACATACTATAGTTGCTGTTCGTACTCTCTTGCCATTCACACTGGTTGGGCTCTCGTAGGCACTGCCTGTCAAAGCTGCTGAAGGTCAGGGGCGAGTAGCCCTTTTGGGTGGCTGACCCTAATCCTCTGTGGCCAGATGCCAGCGGTACCTGCGCGTGGCTTGGACAGTGGCTGCTTGCTGCTACAGCTGTGGCAGTGCAACTGTAATTATCTTGCTGCTTGTATCAACTGTCTAAGTGGTGTACTTTGCTGTTTTACATTTATCAACTTTATGATTTGCCATTTTTTTTTTCAGACACATAATTGACATTTGAAATTTGACACTGATTGCTGTTTGCCAGGTGTTCAGTTATGACTTATGATGGTATGTGTGTGTTCCTGATTACTAGTAAACAAGTTACTTAAATTACAGTAATATGATGCTTCTGTAGTTCCCCCTATCTTAAAACTGTAAAGTTCTCATGTGGCCTTATTTCCACATTCATACACCTTGCTATCGAGTGTCCCAACCTTAGATTGCAGTACAGAGCTTATGATGTGTGCTGTTGCCAGATCGCAGCCACTTTACGAAGTTCGGGAGTTGAACTACTTCAGAGTTATTATCTTTAAATATTATATTCTTTGTTATTCTAATTGATATTACAATTACCATAGCATCACGCTTCAAAGTATGCAATTAATAACAATTTCTGTTACTTTTAAATGAGAAACGATCCTCATACTCCACTTACATTAATTCACTTCATGAATTGTAACAGGCACTTCATTAAGAAATAAGTATAACATATCTTTAATCATTATAGCTACTGCAACAAAACGTAAGATTTCTTCAATTTTAGTAGCTTCTGTCGGAAAATGACAACGTGGTTGGGGTAGTTGATGATTGTGAAATGGATCATTCAAAATCAGTGTCTTGTGGGAACTGAAAAATATGTCTGCTTTTTTACACTGTTATTGTCTGCTATAAATGTATAAAGTGGGAGAGGGGGATATTGTTTATTTGGTCCTTTTTACGTGTCCTGGAACAGCACAAGGCTTTAGAGGAACACGGGGAGAAATGGTGAAGGAGTCGGCTAAGGTCTTTGTTAAGTAACCATCCGAGTATTCGCCTTGAGTGATTTCGGAAGATTCTGGAAAACAGGAATCAGGATGGTCTGAGCCGGGTATCGATCCCAGGTCCTCCCAAATGTGAGGAGCGTGTTTAATTACTGCTCCACCATGCTTGGTTATCAAACAAAAGGGTGTACATTGATGTTTTGCTGTGATGTCAACTTAGGCGTATTATTCATTTCCACTACATCTTTGATAATATATGTTAAGCCTAAACGAGAGTATATATAATATATGTTTACCTGTATTGTTAAAAAATTTTTAACTATATATTATGTAGTTTTTCAATACGTATACATAAAGTTGAAGGTGCAAATTTTCGTCGGTCAAAAACTTAATGAAACCAGGTAAATTTTTTTGTCAAAGAAAGAAGTTGGACCACTCAGTAACTGGCCCATCAATACATAACAAAATCCAGACAGCCAGCTTGCATCAACCTCTGATAACCACAATTCATTTTCAAATTTGCCTCTTACCTCTCTAGTTCACTTCCTGGCCGCTAGGTTAACCAATTAACGTCCACCATATTGCAGTACAGTCTCTTCTGTTCGCCCGACGAAGCCATGGCGGGGCGAAACGTAGCAATTCGTGCTTCCGCGCAAAATGTGTCGTCCTTTTCGTGTCTGTAACTGTCAACCTCTATGATACTTTGTGAATACATGTTTCTATTTAATTTTAAGATGTAACTTATAAAAAAACTGTATGAGTTATATTATTATATTTGCTCTAATTTAGGATTTTAAAAATATTTACCATACAAGCCTTAAATATGTTTCCCTTTCCTTTATGATTTCAACTTTTCATGTTAGTTTTCTGTACTGTGTTGCAGTTGTTTCTTCCTATTAGCGTAAGTGGTTTGTTTGGAACATCCTGTTTCTTCTAAAGCTCCCTTAATGAGTTACTAGTATATGAAAATTACTGGAATAAGATCAATATAATATTTCGCTCCCTTTCGTGTAACCTACCTTTATTAAGACTTTTTCATTGTTTTGCCTTCTATACAAATGTTTCATTATATAAATTTAAATGGGTCATGTAAAGTAATCTCACATTATGGTATTTAGACTTTCAGGTCGTTTTAATAGACTGTTTATCCCTCTTTTTAATGTTATAAATTTGGTTCCAAGGATATTAATTAATATTAAAGTGATTTGTGCACGCAGCGATGGTAAGATGTTATGCTGGTAAACTTCTTGATGTGTAGCGATTTATGTTTTGGAACCATAAACACTGGACATCATCATCATCAGGCTATTTTACATGTTTAGCATGGCTGCTAATATGGGATCTTGATGGATGTTAGTTATGTTGCATATGTGTATTCATTATAGTGGAGCACCCTGTATCCGGAATGTTCGGGACCTGAACCATTCCGACTAACGGAAATTTCCGAATAACAGAAGTTCTCACTAAAGTTGGCGGACTATTAACACTATGCACAGGAAAAATAAAAGTATAAAAAAATTGTGTTGTAATTAAAATATATACATCATTGAATAATTCACAGACATGTTGAAAACTTCATAAATGAAAAACTTTTTTCTGCTGAAAACTTCATAGATGAAAATCTTATTACTGTTGAAAACTTCATAGATGAAAACTTATTACTGCTGAAAATCTTATTCTATTCCTGGTAGAACTTTGCTGACTTGTGTTGTGATGTCAGTTGGGGTGGGTAGAGCGACGATGCTGAGTTGCGTCGTGAAGTGAGTTAGGGTGGGTAGGGTGGTGGGCGACAGGTGACAGCTGTATCCAGCAGTGTGTAGTGACCTTGCAGAGGGCACGCTCGCTGGAGCTATGCGAAACATGACTCACAAGTGAGCACGAGCAGACTCAGTGTGAAAAAGAAAAAATGGTGTGACACCTGCCACGCACTGACTTTTAGATTTGATTGTCACGTGTTTTGTTTTACGTCATACAGTCCATAGGAAAATTATTCTGTATGCACACAGAATTAAGGATGGGCATGACACATTATGTATTCGTATTCAATACCCAGTGTTGCGTCATTGGCAGTTGAAGCAGGTGCGATGACAGGAGCTTTAGTAAACATGTCACTTATACTTACGTTTACTACCACTTGACTCATCGCCGCAACCACCAGGAAGTTTACATTTGGTAGATATTATCAGAGTTACTTAGTCACACATTGCTGGGCTAGCACATTTTGGCAAGACTAACACACCACTTCTCTACAACTCTAGTCAACCATTAGTGTGAAGTGTTATCTGCGCATGCGTCTTGTAGACTGAGCGGGAACGGCACTGACAATAAGAATTTTACCTCCTAGATGCATGACGTTCTTTTCTTCAGTGCCTCAGATTACTTCTGGATATAAGTAGTTCCAGATAACTTGCTTACGGATAAGGGATGCTCCACTGTAGTTTGAGAATAATCACTAGCCATGTAGTATTAAAAATAACGTTTTCCTGTTCTGTTGAATTGTTTTCATTCTTTATTGTAGATATGGATAAATATTGTTTACATGATCAGAGTTGAGGGTCTTTTTACATTTTTTAACTTTCAGTATATTGCTGACTAAAGAATATCGTGGCTGGATTAGGTACTTTAGTAGTGCTTAAGGTGTTCAAATCACACCTCTATCGTAACTACTTTCACACTAAATGAAATATGATGCATGTGAAACAGACAGGTGGAGCCGGAAAGGGAGAGGGAGGGCAAAGAGGCCTAGCTTTCCTCCTAGGGTAAATCAGTTTAGAGAGAAATTATTTGTTATATGTCTCTGAACCTACCAACTATTGCTGTTTTTATAACCAAAAAATGCATAACCTTTCAGCAACATGTAATCAATGTATTACGGAAACTGTAACCTACGGCTGTGCCCCTCTCATCACTGGCATGTACAGGATTTCAGTTCCCTCTAATCTTTATATGGCATCTTTCCCTATGCTAATACATATTTGATTTCAGTTAGTAGCATGTTTTAATTTTGTAAAAATATGAGTTTTTCAAATACATTTCTAATTCTTTTCGTCTTTAAAATTGTCAAAGCAATATAGTATTTTTGAATATAAATCTGATAATATTGACTAATGGTACAGTAGAACCCCGATTTTAAGTGGCCGCATGGTGCCCCAGAATTACAACTCAAAATCGATGCCCTCTTAAAATAGAGTTCGACTTATGTTTAATTTTTTTGACAGCTTCTGAAAATGACCACTAAAAATCACTGCCACTTAAAATCCAGTTCACTTAAAATTGGCTTTCTTTACAAATGGTCTGTTACTCTTAATCTAATGAATTCATTCATTGGAGTATGTGTGTGTTAATTTTCAAATTAATATAAAGTATAATCAGATAGTACATAGTTTGAAGCATAATGTTGTACCTATCACAATGATATCAATTAAAAAATGTAAAATATAATTTTCTAGTACTCAAAATTATGGAAGAGTACAGCTCCCGAACTTCATAATGCATTTGCAATCTGGCAACAACACATCCAATAAGTTCTTTACTATAATCTGAGGTTGGGATGCTCTATAGGCCTTTGCCTTGCGTTGTGTATTTACTGCTTATGAGCAACAACCAGATAAAAGTGCATTGCTACTTTGTTTCCCATAATAATAAAGCCTTCCAGTAGTCTGTAATGTACAATAAACCCAACTTTTTCAGGCCCTGTTTATCCAAAAACCTTGATTTCCATGTATGACCCGCACCCCAAAAGAATTTTAAATTTTGTTTTTGCAAAAAATGTGCAGGTGGTAAATGAGTAAGTACGGTATTGTATGTGTCTTTAAAATTAACTGAAGCTGTAACAAAACATCTTGAACCATATTCCAGAAATTCAACACTTTGAAATTTTATAGAAATAGCAGATGATAAAAGTGGCTAAAGTGCAGTTTTTAGCAGCCTCTATCTTTATGTAATATATATATATATATATATATATATATATATTTATATATATATATATATATATATAATAGTAACTTTAATGAAAAATGTAAATACACATTTCTTACTTTGTCTTGTAGTGTAACATATATTAAATTCAAAAATATCTGAGACTATGAAGACAACCCCTGCCTTAACTCGCATAGGCAGCACATTTTGTAAATATTAGCCAAACTTAAATAATGTTAATTTTCTCCTAGGGTTTAACAGTTAAGTGTTGAGTGCAAGTGAGGCTAATATATGGTGAGTAGATTTGCAGATTGAAAGTTTGAGGTAAATGTGTCTACCCTTAGAAGTCACTGGCCAACTGCAACTTTCGCTACATTTACCATTTTCGAAATTCGGGGGTTACCTCCTACTGGGATTCAAGCCAGGATTATCATGATGGGAGTTATCTAACCACTACAATTTCAGCACCTTAGCTACGTCTATAAATTGATTTAGTGCATACATACTGATATTTATTTATGTTAGTGTTGGTTGCTGCAGATTTGATTAAAAGAAGTATTGATGTATACATGTGTGTGTTTTTTCTTAACATGAGTTACAAAGTCACGTGTATAATTATTGCACAAGTGTACACCAAAACCCCAACAAAACCACAGCACCTAAGACGAAGAAAGGCCAGCCATCCACAGGAGGAGCACAATTGGTGGGACTGGAGTTGTACAAAAGGCTTCGGGAGTTCCTGCGCAACTATCTCATTTCGTTACACAAGGTTGGTTATGTAATGCCACTTTATACATCCTGTTACAGTTGTATTTGGTGGTGAACATAATTTTTTCTGCAGGAAAGTAGTAAAATATTATTCAAATAAATTTTTAAGAGTTTTTTAGTAAATTATTTTGTATAAACAGATAAAACTTTGTCACATCACAGTACTGGTATACTGTGACCTGCTTTATCCTAGGTGTATGCCGTCTTTTGGTTGTCTACGTTCTTCATTGAGAATGTCAACTGCTCCTGTATACAGTGAAACCTTGATTTTAAGACTGTGATTTTAAGACTCTGATTTTATGAAATGACTTGTAGGAATAATTAAATATTCTTTAAAAAATTTAATAAATCTTCATAAAATTTGGTGAATGTAAATCGTTTGGTTACTCAAGTGATAAAATATTGAGGATCTTGTAACTGTTATTAATTAGTACTTGCAACACAATTAAAAAAAAGCTGAAGTTCTTCCCTCTTGCCATGGTGATATTGGTTATATTCCTAGTGGAATCGACCCAGATTTTCACATGATAATCATGCTTGATGATGCATTTGGTCGTCAAGGTTTTTTTGGGATCTTTCGTTTTCCCAGCTCTCATTCTTGTGCAATTTCGTACTCGCCTTTTGTTACCCTTTACCAGCACTGAAGTCCCAAAATCTCTTTCTTCTACTCATTTTTTTGGCAATTTAAGCCTTGAACTACTGTAATAGAAAACTTTTCTGGCAGTGTTTTCAGATCATTGTTGTATTGTTAAAGTTTATGCCACAACTGCTAGTGATCTTACCAGGCATCTGCCACTGAAAGCATGCAAGTACTATACATTATTACAGCGTATGATGATTTCTATTATATCCTGTTAGTTTCCATTCTGCTGGCAAATGTCTTGGGAGTAGTGAAACAGGGGTGCTTGGTTGATACATTTATTGACATTGTTGTTTTCTAAATAGATGTCGCAATTTAACCTTGATATTTTGTGAATACAACTTCCTGCAGTTTTACACAGGTATATGTGTTTTTAATTTTTAAGTATTTTATGGCCGTTTCCTGCCTTTGCAACCTTTAATTTTTTGCTTGGAATGGTCGTGAATAGCTTTGTTCTAAAAACTTCCAGTGAGTTATAATAACAAATCCTCTCATGTAGTCATTGAAAACTAAGAGGTGTTACAATGAAGTGTCTTGGTGGCAGAGAACTGCAAATTTACCTATACGCAATGCAGCACGTTAAAAACTGCGCTACATTTTCACCAGGAGTTACTGTTGTGATAAAATTTTGGGCACATATTCTTGTACATTGAATCCATTTGGCCCGCGCTACTGCTTGTCCGAGTATTAGCCTCGGCCTGCACCCTTCCACACACTCAGCGGTAGAGAAACTCTCTCTTCTCGGTTCGTGGGCGGTTCAGTGAGAAAAAGAAATATCTGCACAATCAGTAAAGCCAAGCGAATAACTTAGAACTCAATTTGAGAATGGAAACTGCATTTTATTCGCCAATCACACAAGTAACAACACTCCACGTGTTTACAGAAGTAAAATTCGATGGGCTCAGCCTACAAAAATTGAATTCCAGGTAAATTATTTAACCCACGCGCCAATCAGACTGAAATACTATTCTCTGCAGATTATTACGTATTTATTGTCTCAACTGTGTGTGGGTTTTAGCCTCTGAAAATCACACACACTAGCCCGATGCTGGGCGATACATCTTACATTGGGCGACTGTCAAAACACGTCCATTCTCTAGGCCATTTCCAACACTAAGAAGCAAAATCCTCTCGCTTCGGCAGGGACTACATCTTTCCGGTAGCGGAAATATGTCACACAAAATGGTGGACACACGTGACATATTCCGAAATTTGCCGCCCAGCGCTCCTATGGGCGTATACATTTAGTGAATATAGTTTTCATTTTGAATCACAAAGTATAAATTAGCAAAAAAAAACACATACGGACATATATAAATATTATCAATAACGACTATGCAGCATGCCTTGTAATTCTGAAGTTAAATACATTCAATTATTTCATATAGGAAATTAACGGACTCAGTGCACACATTGCAAATGTTGTCATTCTTAAAATTCTTGTGGGAAAAAAAAATGGTGCGGCCCATTGAAACAAAATAGCTATACAAACTTACAAACTACAATTTAACATATTTAACATAAAATCTATGTCCTTGTTCAAGCCCTGTCAAGTGTTCTGTTTTGGTCCTCTGTATGCTTTAGAAGTATTCAAAACATCACTTATTATTGCTGGCAGAAACATATCACGCTTTCAAACATCGTAGTGTAAGGCATTTGGCCATCCCACCCCAGCCTATTCTGAATTTATATATATAATTTTTTTTCTTTTCCTTTTCGTAACGTCTGCGTTTTGGCTTTAATTATTGTGGTTAATAGTTATTAAAATCATTATTTTCATTGTTTGGTAATTTAAAATCCCCCGGCGTCAATATAGGCCTAGGATCCCTGGATGCTTGACCTAAGTTTGGTTTGTAACAACTTAGTGTAATTGTTTATTTTTCAAAGTCGCCCGGCGGTAATATTCTTGTGCCCGGCCTCCCTTATAGAGTGTTCTGTGATTTAGTGCGACATGATGAATAAAGTGCTTCATATTACAGCCATAGATGAAGGCTGAAACATGGCTTCAAGTTTGTAGAAGGACAGAAAAGTGAATATTTTATTTAAAATTCAAAGGACGTCTTATCATAAGATTGTAATTTTTCACTCTTGTTTATTTTGTTTTCACGATGGGCCGAAC